>BSBH01000024.1:0-271975 GCA_026013035.2 Dothideomycetes sp. NU30
ATAAATATCTTCTACATAGCTCTAATTTACCTTTTAAATCATTTTCTTTTAACCTGTTTGGTCATCCCACCCACCCCACCCCCCCCCCCCCCCCCCCCCCGTCCTTGACCTCAACCAAAGCATTGTCTCAATCCTCGAGTTCCAGCAATGACTGAATTCTGCAGACACCTAAATCTAAAGCAGAAATGGGGCTTTGTCATATACCGCACCGACTATTCGACACAACATGAAGCAAACTGGACCGAATTCCTGGACGCCTACGAGATCTTCAATGACAAAGGCGTCAGAGGAAGTGTAGCAAGGTCACTGAGCGAAAAGACCGTCGGATGGCAGCATAATGTTTTGGGTGAACGACAAAAGTCTGTTCGACGGCGCTACTTTTGATCAATTGCGTATCCACTTTCGATCCTGGGTCGCCGAACAATCTTCTCCACGTCCCCTATATGCCTGGCCCGAAACATACATGTTCTTGGTCGGCGATTCAGAAGTCCTGCAGGAAATGAGCCGCATCGATCTGCGTGCAGAACGGATCACCATTCTGAGGAGCCCTCGTCCTTTCGTCAAAACTTTAGACAGAGATCCTCCGCGGGATCAGGACCCCTATCCAGCTTGCATGAAAGTCGATCTTTTGTCGCTTTATTCCTTGTACGCTGAAGCACTGGAGCTACACAGTATGCGCAGATTGTGCCCGCGACATTCGGACCATTTCCAAGAAGATAATGACCCAGCCAGCACTTATGGCGAGAAGGATTCGCACTACGAGTCTGCTAGTGAAGACTCGGATGAGGTTCTAGATGAAGCAGACAGGGTAGATGCTGAGGTAGCTCAGGGCCTGTGAAGTGGCTGCGACGGCTCCAAGATATCAGCAGTGTCTCATCATGTACAACAAATTAGGCAGTGAAAGCTGACAAGATCTAGGGACTCAATTTGCTAGTCTTTCTCTTACTTGGAGCTAACGGAATGATTCAAGAACCCAGGTTTTAAGAATATGGAAGGGACTTCCAGGACGGCAAACATGTGTGCAACATCGACTTCAGAAATCACTGTGCACCCTCTTGTAGCTCAATCATCACGGCCTGATAACCTGGAGTACTCCGACCTCCAGAACACCCTTTAAGTTTTATGCCAATACAGTCTGCGTTCAATTCACCAGCGAGGCGATAGATTGGTCGAACATGTCTCTGAGTCCACTAATCAACACATTACCATCTAGAGTTCGTGTATACTCAATCGAAGCCACACTCTCGCCAGACGAAGCCGTACCAAAAAAAAAAAAAAAAAAGAAAAGAAACCACGACTCGGCGCGGTACAATGGCGGATCACCCAAAAGAAAACCTAAAAGTTGTACCGCCCTCTGTTTCGCAAGAACAGGTTACGGTTGACTCTTTTCCCTCACAACCAAGATCCTTTCGCTCACAAGAGGAGACCTGGCTCCGAAAGAAAAGAAACCTCATTCCTGAAACGGGCGTTTGCTCCATGTGAGTCCGGAAAATACCAATGGGAGGAAAGACGAATATCAGTAATCGTCTCAGGATAAACCCCAAAAACCGCAAATACCAATTCGACAGATTTAGAATGAAGTAGCGATCTTTAGTAGGACTTGTGATGAAATGGCAGGGCTTAAAAACCCCAGCTAGTCAACAAGAAAAAAGAGCAAAAGAAGGAAACACAAAAACAAAGGATGGTTTCCCTCCTCACAAGGTAAATTATTACCGGTATTTCTTTTACCCATGTCATGGTATCAGGCTAGGAGACAGCGCCGTTGGAAAGACGGACTGACGATATATGAGTACATGTAAATTTTCAAGCATTCTGCCTGACTGAGAGGTGTATGGTTCTGCGACGACGACTCGAAAGTCATTTGATACGAGTGTCCGTTAATGAGTATACAGGGAGTTTGAAATGTTGTCATGTAAGGATATCAAGAGTTTGACCGTCTTTCCGATGGAGGCAGGAAGGAAGACATGTCGAAAGAGATAGATCCTTGCTGATGTTGCATGCATCGAGCTCATCAACTTCATCTTGGACAAAGTGGAAGAAAGGGGTAAATCTTCTACCTCCCACGAGCCAAGAAATCTGAGTACAAATATTATCGATATAGATGTGGGTGTAGTCTCAATCGATGAATCCTCCTTCATCCTCTACCAACGTCCTCTCCCTCTTCCCCTTCCACCCCTTCCTCCTCTACCTCCACCACCACTACCTCTTCCTCCTCCTCCTCTACCGCGGCCACCTCTTCCCCTACCCCCGAATCCACCTCTCCCACCACCGTCCCTCCTTTGTTCCTCAGCTCTCGGTCCCTTCCTCATTCGCTCCTCCCTCTCTTCCTCACTAATATCGAACAAATTGTCAATCCCCACCAACTCACAAAACTTCTTCGTTTGATTATTCGAGTACTCCCTTGGTCCCTCCTGCACATGCAAGCCCTTACTATCATCATAAACCGGTGCCGTAATCTCAAAATTCTCGGGAACAGTCAAGAGACCTTTTTTCACAACATTCTCTCGAACCCAAGATTCGGAGTCCTTGATTAAGGGGAGGTAATGTGATTCTCCTAGATTGGGAGGAGGATGAGAAGTCGGGGAACCACCGAGATGGAGATCGGAGGCGAAGACGCGGGTGATGGCTAACCATTCTTCGTCGTAGTGAAGTTTTAGTGGACGCGTGAGAGGTTCGGAATCAGAGACTGAGGGCACCTCGAGAAGTTGGAGGAAGTCGCGGTTTGGTAGGCACTTATCCAGGGCGAGGAAGTTTGTTTTGGTGTTTGTAATTTCTGGTGGATGTGACGTGGGTTCGGTTTTGGTTTCGACACGGGGTGGTAGTTTGGCGAAGGATGCTGGGAGTTGGGCGCGGAGGTCTTCCGGTACGGTCGAGGTTGGTTGTGCAGATGTGGTGTTTGTTGGGACTTTCACGCCGTCTAGGCCTTGGCCGGGAGCGATTGCTGCTGCGCCATCTGGTGTGTCGTCTTCTTCGAGTTCCAGATCGATTTCGTCTGTGTTGGCGGGTAATGCAGTCTTGCTGTCGTCGGGTTTTGGTGCGCCCTCATTGTCGTCCATATCCAGATCGATCTCATCCGTGTTCTTGTTGGTAGCTGAGATGGTAGGTTGTGCCGGTTCGTCATCATCCATATCGAGATCGATCTCATCGGTATTTTGTGGCACAACTGCCGCGGTCTTGGAAGCCTCTGGAGGAGCAAGAGGGACAGCATTCGCTGACTGTGCCTGCTCAGACACCTCATCGAGCTTCTCATGCTCAACAACTGCAGCATACTTGCAATGCAAATGCGCACTGAACCAATACGGCGGCCGTAATCGATCCATGACATAATTCGCTGCCACACTCCCCAATTGACCATTCCTCGCATCCTCCTCCAAATGCGCTTTCTGCCTGAACAATTTCTTGTGATCGCCTTTCCACTCTACACCCCTGGGCCAATCATGACTGATCCCAATATCAACTTGGGTTCTAATCTGCAACAGCTTTCTCACATCCAACTCCCTGACGTGATAAATACTTTTCACGTCATCTTGATTATACGGCAACCTTTCAAAGTGCGGTTTCTTGTAATCGAAACCTTTCCAGATTCCGCTGAGTCCCGCGATTCGCAAGGGGCCCAGACGAAGTACGTTGGCGGCACCCATGTAGTAGATGTTGGGGGCTACCCATCCGCCATAGTAGAGTTCAAAGAGATAGTTGGCGGCTTCGTGGTTGCCGCCGACAAAGATTGTTAGATACGGTGCTTTGCGTGTGCCAGAGTAGTATTCGTGGAAGTCGTGCATTTCGCGGTATTTCACTGGCATGGAGACGCATGTCAAGTCTTGTGCGTTGCGGACAGACTGCAATTTTGGTTAGCTTTTGGTGACATTATACGAAGATGAGGTTGGCGTAGGTACTTGAAAGTCACCGCCGATGATCAAAAGATCGATACCTGGCCAGTTTTTGACTGCACATGCTCTCTCGATGGAAGCGTAGATTGCGTGAAGAGTGCCGTGACCCTGATGATGTAAGTTGAAAGTGCTGTTATTATGGTCGGAGTTTTGCATGTACGTACGCATCCTTCCACAGCAATTCTGACGCCTTGCTGTTCCGTCAAGACCGGTTCTGCCATCTTCAAGATCGCTAAGATGATTCAACTCGATGGTAAAGAACTTATTGTGTCGGAGTTTGCAATAAATGAAGGTTCCAAAGGTTGGTGATGTTTGATAGATTTCATGTCTTGGCACGATCGATGGTGGTTTGCTTTGATATCACCATTGATCAACCTTCCTCGTTCGCTCCATACTCAACACTTCTGAATATAGAAGGACTTGATCAGACAGTCGTTCCATAATCCTGTACTGTATCATCAAGCTACGAATATATCTCTAGAAAATGTCATCAAATAGCGACATCCTCGCCGTTGTGAGTAAAGCATTCTCTTATTCTCTTCGATATTCTTACATTGCTGTCAACATACGTTGATCCTATTCTTCACTAATCATTACCCTCTTGCAAAATCTACCAAATATTGGTTCTTCCATTCTCCTCCTTCTCTTGGTCTCCTAATCAAGTTTCACATCCTCTTATTCCAAACGATAACCTCCTTCTCCCTCACTCCCCGAAATATGGGTCACCAGTCTAACCCCTTCCCTATCTAACTTTACTCCCGAAGCTCTTCACAAATCTCCGCAACGCAGCTCAATCCTACGGCACGACAAGCCCCCAATACCAAGTCGTACACGAAATCGTCCACGACCACTTGAAAAAGATGGCGGCCGAAGGTGAACAGACTTCTCTAAGTCGGAGCAGACAAGCTCAACAGGCCAGAAATGCTCAGATCAAGGAGACCGAAGATTTGACGCGAGCTTTCGAGAACTTGGATTTGGAGTTGAAGGGGGAGGATAAAATGCAAGAGTGACGGGAGTTTTGATGGCGGTGTTGAGATGATGAAGGTTTGGTTTGTACATATTCATGTTGAAGGAAAGTCTTGATTTGAGATTGTTGAATGCAGACAACTTTTTTTTGAATTGTTGTGAAAGGCCAAGAAAATATAGACTTGATATGGGAAAAAATGTGGTATCGAAAAAACGTCCAAAACCGTCTGCCTCCTCTCTATGGAAAATCTTCAAATTTCCATCTTGTCTTCAACATCATCAACATGCTCCAATTTCCTCTTTCTAGCACTGCCATCTAGTCATTCCTGCTTGGCAGCCTCCTCAGCATCTTCCCTTTCCTGTTGCTGTTCGGCCTCATGTGCTTCGGCGTAATTCTCGGTCTTGATATCTCTCAAGCCCAAATCCTCTTCTTCCTCTTCGGTACGCTCGTACTCGACAACCTCAATTTGCGGATCCGGGTCAGGGGCAGTGTAACTCTGGACATATGAAGAAGCCAAAGGATCTTCGATGACCAGTGTGAAAGGCTTCTTGCCCTCAATGGCAGCACTCAAATCCTTGAAGAACTCGTCCCAGGTGCGCTTGGTTTCCGTCTGCATGGAATCAGCGGCAGCGCGGATCTCGGCCTCGTCGTCACCGTTGTCAAGACCGAATGCTTGTGCACGCAAGTCCTTGCGGAAACTCGATAACAGACCTTCGACGGTTGTGAAACGACCGCCTTGGGTTCCTGGCTCGACGTGAAGTTGGAGTTCAGGGCAGTAAAGAGCTGCACTCTCAGATTTGAGAACATCACGGGCGAGATCCTCGGGGGTCTTGACTTGGAGAATGATCTTGGAACCCTTTTCGGGTACTTCACCTCCGGTCTTGACTTCGTTGCTGCGGTAGCCACAGTGTTCGCAGACTGTGCTCATCAGGACAACTTGCTTGAAGAAGGGGATGTTGACCATCTTCATGTTTGTCGTGCAAGGGCGTGTGCATCCGGGGCAGCTGGCGGGGAACGAGTAGACTTCGTTTTCGTTGATTTCTTCGTCGTCGACGTTGTTGGTTGTGACGGTGCGAGGGGCTTCTTGTCCACCGACGAAATCGTTGGCGCGGTATTCGGGGCGCATGGATGTATCGGGGGCTTCTTGACCGTCTGCGGGCGCTGATCCCTCACCGATACCAAGTTCAGAATTTTGAGCAGCGGTTCTGTCGAATTCAGCACGAGTGTACTTGCGAGGGCCGTCGGTGGGTGAAGGTTGAATGAACGAGTTTCCTGTGGGATCCTCGGCGGACACGGTGAATGGGTATCTCTTTCCCTCGAGCATCTCTCCCATGGCTTGAATGATCTCGGCGACCTTTGCGCCAACCTCGGGCATCTGCTCCATTCTGGCGTCTTGGTGCTGTTCAAGATCCTGCTTGACACCAGCAATGACACCTTCGATGTTGGTCATCTGACCTCTTCCTTGGGGGATTTCGAGGTCGATCTCCTCAATTTTGAAGGCGCAGTTGTCGCCCTTGACTAATGATCTCTGCAAATCTTGGGCATTCTCGACCTTGAAGACATATTTGGCGCCACGCTCTTGGATCTGACCAGCAGACGAGACTTCGGTGTTCTTGAAACCACAATCCGGGCAGGTGAATGAAGAGAGAACGATTTCGCGGAAGTAAGGAATGCGAGTTAGGAGTAGACGTGTGGTGCCCTGAAGAAAATGGGTTAGCAAGAAGAATCCGAGGCGCGTGCGAGGAAACAGAACTTACATCAGCGTGGCAGTTCATACACAAACTCTCAATCTCGTCGACGACTCTCTGGTCCGTGTCGGCATCGGCAGAGTTTGCGGCTTGCATGCCCTCGACCTGACGACCCATGTCCTCGAACAGGTCCTTGGCCAAAGAGGCGGGTTTTGCGTTGGACGCCATGTTTGTGTTGTGATTGGATGCGAAGTGCGATATCTTGGTTCTAGCAAGAGATTGATCTAAACTTGGTGATTTGGTAGGGGTTTCTTAGATTGAATCGAGTGTGAAAAGTATGAGTAGATGCAAGAGGCGCAAGACTTTGCCAAAGATGTGATTAACAATTCATTCACATGAGTATTCGTAGAACATTCTGGGCGTGGGGCAGCAACAATTTTCGGCCCTTTATCGATAAGCAACCGCTGATGTAATGTCACAAAGCTCAGAGATTATTCCCGAGTTATGCATTTTGTGCATAATTATATTCAACATCTGCCATTCTCCTTCACATTGGTCCGGAGATCTCTACCGTGATCTGCTCTGTTATCTTCTAAGACCATTGGCTTTACTTGTGCCATATTCTACATCTCGTCTGACTTCTCAGAGATAATTCTGATATGGTGTCTGGGTTCCTAGCCCCGGAGGAAAGTAAAGTCGGTCCTTGATCAGCCTCTGATTGAGAGTCGAAAATTGCGAATGGCTTTATTCCTTTGCACATGCCCTCTACAGCCGAGCCTGGCAGCTGCGACTGTCCACAGAAGAAGTCGCTAGGACCTGAGAGTCCCCTGAACCCTCTGCTGATGTCTTACGACCATGAGGCGCAGACAAGTGGTTGCTTTTGGTCAAAAGTTCGATAGATCGGTCCGTTGTGAAAGGAGGTGAGGGTTACTAAATGGTCTCCTGCCAGAAAGCCTTCATCCCAACTTCATAAAGTCCATGAGATCAAAGCCAGATGATGGAGCAGCACTAGCTTTCGACTTGGCCAAAAGAGCCTGAAGACCTCCTTGCTTCTGCTTACGATTACGCTTCTTGTTATCCATTCTTGGCTGTTCTGCAGGTGAGGAAGCCGTTAAAGTAGCAGTCCTTGTCGCTGTGGATGTCGGTTTCGAGGATACGGTGGCAGCAGATTGTGCTATGGGTTGCACTGTTTGAGCAGTAGAAGACGAATTCTGTTTGATAGAGTTTGCCGTCGTCTTGATGGATCTTGAACGACGGGACAAGGGTTCAGTGGAAGATTTGACGGTGGTTTTGTTGTGGCATAGAGAACATTCATAGTTGATCTGGGTGGATGGTTGGATGGTGAGCTGTCTATCGATTTTTGTTGTCGTATCTTTTTTCGATCCCTTCCTAGATTTGGTGACTGGTCCGGAAGATTTTTGTGGTTTTCTCTTTGTGACTTTGCATGACCATCCCGGTACCAAGATTTGTCCACAGGCGTTACATTTTGAGGGCGGACCTTCCGGAGAGAATCCGTGCGGATGTTGTCGTTGTGAAGATAGAAAGGCAGATACAGATGGTGATGTCGCAAGTAATATGTTTGAAGCTGCTTCCAGGTATCTTTGAGAGACTGCTGTCTCTTGACTTTTCCTAGTCTGATTCATGTTGATTTTGTGATGTTGTATCAGAGAAAAGCTGAGGGAGTAGAAAAGTTATTGTAGAATGATTTCATCGTCGAAGTCCGCACGTGCTATGATGTCCGAAGCATTTACCTCTACCTGCTTCATCAACTTGAACATTTCAACAAGTCAAACGACATGACATAAGAGAATTCTTCAAACCCGGCTCAATATTTCAATGGAGCGGTTCCCGACAAGTACAACACAATGAACGCGGTGGACGCGTCTTCGCGCAATGCAGAGACAGAGACGGGCGAGGCGCCGGCCCTCTTGACTATCATCCTCGACACCAATCCCCACGCCTGGAACCTGCTATCCTCCTCGCTCCCCCTCGAAACCCTCGTCGCAAACCTTCTCGTTTTCATAAATGCTCATCTGGCCATCAACAACCTGAACCAAATAGCCGTAATAGCTTCTCACACCAACACAGCCGCCTTCCTCTACCCAGGCACTTACCACTCTCCCAACTCGACCTCCAGCAATGGCGATACGGACATGGAAAACAGCGTCTCCAACGACGATACAACAAACGCCGCCAACAAATACCGTCCCTTTGCCCAATTAGAAAGATCCTTGACAGCCAACCTACAATCCCTCATGGCATCAACAACAACCTCAGACCTAGAGTCGTCGACCTCAACAATGCTTTCCGGCGCTCTAACCCTCGCCTTGACCTACACGGCAAAAGCCACGCTAAACGCACCGGGAAGCGCTGCCTCGGGCGACGACGCCACAAACACAGCCGGCGCATTCACAGTCGCAAGCGCAGACGGCACCTCTAAACCCAGCAACACTTCCCTGCAATCCCGCATCTTGATACTAAGTTGTAGTGGCGATATTGCAGACCAATACATTCCAATCATGAACTCCATCTTCGCTTGTCAACGCCTCGCCGTACCTATCGATATCCTTGCTCTTTCGGCACATTCAAAACCAGAGTTTTTGCAGCAGGCAGCAGATGCCACTGGAGGTGTATACATGGCGCTCGGTGATCGCGTGGCTGGTCTCTTGCAGGTCCTCATGATGGGATATCTCCCAGACGCCACGGCTCGTAGATGGTTCGTCAAAGCCGGCGAGGCCGAAGGTGTAGATTTCCGTGCTGCATGCTTTTGTCATCGCAACATTGTTGACTTGGGCTACGTGTGCAGTATCTGTCTATCCAGTGAGAAATTCTACCTCCCTCTTGCCTCTAATCTCCTTCAGAGAAGCTGATGATTCAAACAGTCTTTTGCTCACCTCCCCCTGACAACACTTGTCTGACTTGCGGGACCGCTTTGTCTATGGCTGGTCATCCGTCAAAGCCAGTTGTCATGCCGCGCAAGAAGAAAAAGAAGAGGAAGCTTGATGGCACTACGCCTGCGGATTCGCCCACACCTGGTCCGGACACGCCTCGATGAAGCTGGGCCTGAATCTCACGAAATCATAGGATATTCGCAACACGAAACATGCGTCATTTCCACGCCTTTACCCACATAGAACAAAGCTCCAAGAAAAGATGCGGCATTACGACACACGAGATCATGGAGCCTCATAAACTAGAGTCTTAATATTACAAAAACGGTACATGATGGAGAGCAAAGGTCACATGCGGAATACTCGATAAAGCGCGAAACGGTGGGATTTCAGGACCTCCGATATCAGCGACGGATACATTTGCTTGAGAAGGGGGGGCCATGCGCCTGTTCCTAGCTAGTTCTTTGAGGTGGAGTCTCCTCATGGTCTTCGCGCCAGAACAGTCAAAAGAACGGAACTTCTTCTCATTCCTTCTTCCTCGAGGAAGACAACAAAACGCCATTTAACTCCTCGCTATGCTTCCGTGTCGGACTCCATATCTTCTGCCTCCGTCGAATCGAAAACGACTTTTCCTTGCTGGTCGCCCATGCCAAAAATGCCAGTGTCTTTTGTATCGAATGTCGAACTCCTTGTAGATTCCCGAGCTCTCTGTATAGTCTTCTTGTCCGAGCATGTAAACCGCCAATTGCGGAAAGAGCAAGAGATTTGAATATGTCAATGTGTTCCTTTTCTTTTGCCAGCCAAGGGGGGGGGGGGATCTCATATCGTGTCCCAGTTACCAAAAGAAAAAAAAAAAAAGTATCTTTCCGTTTTCCCGTAACAGCCTGTGTCGTCTTCGCTTCATTTCTTGATCAACAAGTAAACATTGTCAATCCTCAACGGCGTAAGCTTCTTGTAAGGCCCGTCGATGAACAACAACAGTCCTCCAAAGGAAATGTAAACCTTGATGTTGTCACCCTCGCCTTCCTCGAACCGGTAGACCTTGCCCCAACACACGTAATCGAACAGATCGGCCAGACTTCCCCCCTCGGAACTTCCTCCTTCCCTCCATCCCTTGGAGGCATCGTCTTTGCTGCCGTCTAGGTTCAACGTGCTGGCCAGGACGACTTGGATGCTCTCGCCCGTGCTGACGGGGTAGATTTCGCTGTTGATGTCGAGGGTCATGACGGTCAGGGAGTCGGCGGATGTGGCCGAGATGCGCGAGACGCGGTCGTATTTTTCGGAGTTGAGGAGGGTTACTGTGAAGGTGTCGTCGAAAAGGGTTGCGTCGGCCATTGTTGCGGTATTATGGGAGTGGTTCTTTTTCTGGTGATAATGGGGTTTCTTTCTTTTGCTTGATTGAAGAGGAGAAAAGGTTGAGGTATTTGCGCGCGGCAGAGGAGTTTGCTTGTGACGGAGGTAGAGCTCCAAGAAAGTTCGCGCAATCGCGTTGTCAAAATCTACAAACTTCACCACGGCTGTTTCCGTTCTTCATGCCAAGACTTGGTGATGCATCTCCAACTACAAATGAATAGGTGATAAGAGCATGAAAGATACATTGACAATTACATTTCGGTTATCAATTCGTCTCTATCGTAGAACATGGATCGTAGGAGGGCGGAAAAAATTCTTGTAGGAGAAAGAATTCCAGTGTTACCACAACTATTTCCCTTTGTATGCCATAGCAACAAAGCAATTAAAATCACCTCCTGAGACGACACTCTTGACCCTTCACTAAAAGGAACCAGACTAGGAGAAGCTAGAGTGTAGCAAACAGTGTTCAAGCCGACCTCTTCCGTTTTGGTTTGATAGAACGTCCTCCTTGGGCAATACTGCCATTCCCAGAACTGCGAGACATGGTGCATTGGGGTTGCTTGTCATCTCCATGCATCGACGCTAATGCCTGTCTTGTATGTCAGCCTCATGTTCATGATTCAATTACCATAGCTGATCTGAGAGGCTTACAAACGAGTCTGTGTTGTGTGCAAAGTAAAGATAAGTGCCCTCACGCACTCTCTTCACGGCCAAAACACCAATGGCGCCGACAGAATGACTATTCTTGACACTAGGATGGCCTGAATAAGCTGTTAGCAACGTCCCTGTTCAGCCATACAACCAGTAAGCATACCCATAAAGTCTCGCTCGATGAATGATTTGATGATATCCGCGTCATCCGTTTCTGCGTATCCTCCACCTCTGGCTTTCTTGACGCCATGATATAGACGCTCAGCTGTCACTGTAGCAGCCATGGTCGTGGCCATGTGTTCACCAGTACCACTCGTGACTGCTGCTACACAACCTCGATCCTTGTCGTCTGCGTCAGGAGGTATGACTGCAGATCCAATGCCAACCAACGCTGCAGGGCCGATACGACCGCGATGCTTCATACTAATACCTCCGGAAGACGCTCCGCAAGCAATGTTGCCATAGGTATCAATGGCGATGGCACCAACTGTGTCAGTGATATGGTCTGTCTTTTCTTGAGAGTCTGTTGATCCGGGCAGTGCTTCCGAGCCAAGCGGCATGGCATCAGACTCCTCGATGAACTCTTGATTGTCGATCGACATGCTCGAGATATCGGTAGCCAGGGTTTCCTCTTTATGAGCAGGGAAATAGGAGGATTGTCTCAGACCGACTCTCTCAGGTTCGGGACTAGGTGTGAGTGAGGGAAGCTGCAGAGATGAAGAAGATGAGCTCAGTTCTTCATCCGAAGCTCTGTGGGCTCCATCGTGCCAGCTACTGTGACGAGATTGAAACAGTCCAGGTAGTGGCTGAGACTCATCCATCTCGATTGTGTCTGTTGACGGGAATTGAATGCCAGAACTGTGACCGTCATTGTCTTGGCGACTGCCATCCGATATGACTGTTGTCATGGGAAGAAGGCCGGTGGCAGTGGGGTTATGGTGCACTCCAGGTGGGCCGCATGGATCCGAGTAGACGACTGAAGATGGATGGAACGGAACACTGGAAACCATGCCTGATCTGGCTGGAGCATCGAAACCTAGGATATTTGCTGTAGGAGATGGCGCCGTCGCTAATGCTTCTGATGAAGGGGGAGGCGAAGTTGGTTGGGCATCATTCCAAACACCAGATTGCAGAGCATTGGTATGAGCACGACGCGTCTGCTCCCTGACACGATCTTCGGCAAGGTACTCGATTATGTGTTCGCTAGAGGTCTTTGAATATACCGAAGGGTCAATATGGACAGAACATCTCTTTTCCTTGTCAGCTGCATTCTTCAAATCAGTCCTCCATTTCAGCCAGCGACTCCTTGCGCCAGGCGATATGAGAGCATCGTGAGGTAACACGGGCATGTTTATGCTGGCAGCAAATTCAATAGCACCTTGACCAACCAGAAGGTTGGGAGGGACACGACGTAAACTCATCAATTGTGTGCTCTGGTCAAGGACAGACCGTGCTAACGAGATGGGGTTCTTGATTTCTGCAACGACGAGTTAGTGCTCAATCACATTGTACCAATGTACAAGACTAGCAAGAGACATACGAGACACCGCGCCGACAGCACCACTGCGGCCATGATGGTCAACAACTGTGGCATCGCATTCGACAACGCCATCCATTGCGAGATTGCTACCGTACCCAGCATTCGTAATCTCTCTGTCCTCCAAAATCTTTATCGCAATCTCAACGGCGTCGACGGCAGTACCTCCTCCACGGAGAATAGACATTGCTGCTCTCGAAGCGCTATATAAGTGTAAGTGTAAGTGAAAACCGAGATATCCACAGGAATGCAAAGAACATACTCAGAACAAGCCTGCAGGTGAATCCTTTCATTCATGATGCTGTGATAACCAGCTCCTGCATGAACAAAGATGCATGGAGAATTACATGACGAGTCTTTTTCAGCGCGCAGAGTCTTGCGATAGGTTTTAGGGTTGAGCATCCTACTGGCGCTCATTCGAGGAAGAGCGGGGGATGTGGTTGGTGTGTCTTGGTGACGTGTTTGCGATTGGGACAAAGACAACAATTGGTGATTGAAGCCGTGACCAGATTGAGAGGAAGTGTGTTTGTTGAAAGAAGAAGAGCCCACGGACTGGCGAGGAGTGGTGCCAGGCGCCAGGATGAGCCGCCGTTCAGAATTGATAGGGGATTGTATAGCAATCAGGCGAGTCAATCAGACGAAGAGCATGACAGAAAAAGACTTCTAGGGAAAGCGGAAAAGACAGATGAGAGCAATGGATGAAATGATGATGGAGCAGAAGCGCAAGCCTTGTTGTGAAAGTGCCGAGAAAGAATTTCAAGACACGACGGCGCTCCGTGTATGGAGAAACAGGGGTTGGACGAGATGTTTGAAGGAAAGAGGACGAGCCCAGGAAGAGTTGAACGGGATCAGATCACGAGAACAACACGGTCGTTCTTTCCATATCAATGACAAGGCTGTACAGCCATAAGTATGGGAGTGCGAAGAGGAAAGAGGGACTGCTGAAAGCATTACTTAAAGTGAATGATGTGCTATGGTTCAAGCAGATAAATGCCACATGTTGAGCAAATGCGTCTATGTTTACAGAATCTAGGTAGGACCTAGCTTGCTGTCTGTCTAGATTGGCAACAGATAAAAGAGCAGCAACTGGCAGAAACAGATGGTTTATATCTGTCTGATTTCGGAATAGGGCGGTGACGGTGCCAAGCGCAAGAGGGTCGGGCACGGACGGACTCCAGCGGGGGAGAGCACCTACCTACTCGACCTAGCCACCACAGGGCTACAGTACAACGCGACGACTTATCGACAGGCAGCAGTAACCACAGCATCACACACACATTCTCTCTCCTTCGACTGAGCTTCTGGCTGGCTTCCTGCCATACCTTCCGGTCCATCCGAAATCCTCCCTTCTCCCAAACCACACGTCAACCAACCAGGCCATCATGGCCAACCAAACTCCCGCCGTTGTCATGGACAAGTATGTAACCCCCAGCTTCAATTGCGCGTATGCTCCAACATACTGACATTGACTAGCGGTACGGGTTACTCCAAGCTCGGTTCGTTTCCTCAATCATACCCCTTGATGGCTATCTTGCTGAGTGTGTAGGTTTCGCGGGCAATGATTCCCCCTCGTTCGTCTTCCCCACGGCTATCGCTACCAAGGGGCCCATCGGCAGTGGCTCGGCTGCTCGCGCAGGTCGACCTGGTGCTGGAGCTGGCTCGTCAATGCTGTCTGGAAAGAGAGGTACCGAGGACCTTGACTACTTTATCGGCGACGAAGCTCTAGCTGCTGCCAATGGACCTGGCTACGGGCTGCACTACCCCATCCGTCATGGTCAGATCGAGAACTGGGTAAGTGTCTAGCACTTGCACTTAATCCATACCACGACCTGCTAACTTGTCCATCTAGGACCAAATGGAACGTTTCTGGTCCAATTCCATATTCAAGTACCTCCGCGTCGAGCCCGAAGATCACCACTTCCTCCTTACTGAGCCTCCTCTCAACCCTCCGGAGAACCGTGAAGCCACCGCCGAAATCATGTTCGAATCCTTCAACGTCGCCGGTCTCTATATTGCCGTACAAGCCGTCCTTGCCCTCGCCGCTTCCTGGACTTCATCCAAGGTCCAGGACCGTTCCTTGACCGGTACTGTCATTGACTCGGGTGAAGGTGTCACCCACGTCATCCCCGTCGCCGAGGGTTATGTCATCGGCTCTTCGATCAAGAGTGTACCTATTGCTGGTCGCGACATCACCTACTTTGTACAAAGCCTTCTTCGCGACAGAGGAGAGCCCGACAGCTCTCTCAAAACGGCCGAGAAGATCAAGGAAGAGTTCTGTTACGTCTGTCCCGACATTGTCAAGGAGTTTGCTCGTTACGACCGTGAGCCTGACCGGTTCGGCAAACACACCATCAACTACCCCAATGGCAAATCTGCTGTCGTCGATGTTGGTTACGAACGCTTCCTCGCCCCAGAAATATTCTTCAACCCCGAGATTTATTCCTCCGACTTTTTGACTCCTTTGCCTACTATTGTCGATACCGTTATTCAGCAATCGCCCATCGATGTAAGAAGAGGTCTTTACAAGAACATTGTTCTGTCTGGTGGTTCCACACTTTACGAGAACTTTGGCCGTAGGCTGCAGCGTGACATCAGACATCTCGTGGATGCCCGCATCGCGGCCAGTGAGGCTCGCAGCGGAGGTGCTAGATCCGGTGGTCTTGAGGTTTCGGTTATCACTCACAAGAGACAACGTCACGGTCCTTGGTTCGGTGGTAGTTTGTTGGGTCAAACACCAGAGTTCAAGAGCTATTGCCATACCAAGGCCGAATACGACGGTACGTTTTTCTTGTCATCTCGTTTGATCATTAATGCTGACAATCTTCGTAGAGTATGGTCCTTCAATAGTGAGAAGATTTGCTCTTCTAGGAGGTCCCGGAAGTTCCTAAAAGAGACATGTAGACGCCACGTCGATCCAGCAATGAACATACCAAAATCAATTCACAAGTTTTACCCCCAAAGTACCATCGTATTACCGGATGGCCTTTGTCCTACATGACTGCCCAGCTTTGTTGATGAACTCTGACTTCATTGTGTTACATGTATGCACAAACCTGCGATATACATGCAATACGAGGTTATTCCACGTGCAAAAAGCATTCGTTTTCAACCCGTTCTTTGCTCTTTGGAACCTCCAAGCAAGGTAGCACTACCCATGCACAGCACACACCACCGGCAGCCTCTCCGCAGCCATGTGCAGGCAAATCTTTCCTCGATTAGTAACTACAAGATTTATTCTGAACTTGGCTTTGCCTGTTGTGCTTCCCCAGGACGGGACGAGGGGAGCAAGGGAGACAGGAATAGAACAATGATGTGAAACAAAATCTGTATAGGCATGTGGACGGCAGACCTTCCTCGCCAGACCTGATCATCATATTGTCCCGAGCCTGCATACCCTTGACAGGCTATTGAACATAAGGGTGATCTTTTTTCTACTTGCGATCTCTAGATGCATCGAATCTGCTGCAAGTCTGTAAGAATAAGTGAGAGATTCTGTATGCCAGAATACCTGAGTATGATTTCTAGATACCTAACTAGTGTCTGCCAGGCACGTATAATACCATCGTCCAGAACAAATACCGGTATAGACCCATAAATAGCACATAGTATATGAACAGGGCGGTAGAGCGAGAAGAAAGGGCCAGGGGCCAGCAGTGCCAGAACGATCGGCGCTTGAGGTTTCGAACCGACTCGTGCGTCCCATCCCCCACTCTCTTTCCATTTCGAGCCCATCCAATAATCACGGCCCGCCCAACCCTGCAGATTCTATATAACAATCACATCAATGATCACTCTCCTTCTGCTTGATTCGCAGAAGCAATACATTCTACACAAGCCAGTCAGCTACATACTTGCAGACACGAAGCGAATCACCAGACAAGTATTTCTCCGAGGCACGATATGGCGTTCCCAATCAGACCGCACTTGCCGTCCGCTCTGACGCGCCAAGTACCATCACGAAACGCACCATGGCTGAATCCTCCATGCCAGCGCTGTTTCAATACTCTCAATATAAATCAAATGCATCAAGAATTGTCAAGGTATTGTTTCGTTGTGAAAAAGACGAGTTCATGAGCTCCACATTTTGCCTCAGATCATCCGGCTCTCTCCCTTCCATGGTTCTGGATCATTATGCCTAGCCATGCAAGCAAGGGCTGCCAATGCTGCACCATTAGAATAGCTCATGCCAGAGGTATGGTCTCGAGGACTATATCAGAAGCCTTTTCCTCCTCTCTCTCCATTGTCGATTAAGGCAGGCTCCCTTCTTCACCCAAGCACTTTCTTCTCCCCAACAGTCGTTACTTAATTCGTCAGTATTTGACTATACAGAGATTTTTTAATATGCATTTCAACAGCCTTACTCTGGCCTCTTTGGCATTGATGCCATTGATCGAGGCTCATGGCGACAGCATCCCTGGAGCCCCCAAATTTTTTGGCCGCCGATCACCAATGAGAGTTGAACGAAGCAGATACGCAGCACAGCCCATGGAGAAGCGTACTATTGTCGATTCCATGATGGACAAGCGTCAAGCATCTACCAACACTGAAGGACAGTGTGGCCAAGGATTTGGTTCTTGTGCACCAGGCTACTGCTGTTCTGAAGCTGGCTGGTGTGGACAAGGAACCGAATATTGTGCTGCTCCTGGCTGTCAATTCAACTACGGACCTGCATGCGATGACAACACAGTCCCCCCAGGTGCCAGTACTGCCAACGTACCCAGACCCAAGCTTGGCAATGTTTTGTATGGTGGAGCCGGTATCTATGACTGCGAAGTCGCAGGCACGATCGCCATCACCTTTGATGACGGCCCTTACATCTACACTGAACACATTCTCGATATTTTCAAGCAGTACAACGCCAAGGCAACTTTTTTCATTACCGGAAACAACAATGGTCAGTATCTCGTTCGTCATGAAGTATATCTTGGCTAACGTTGTCTAAGGCAAGGGCGAGATCGATAATGCCGCACTCCCATGGGCTGCCACTATTAAGAGAGCATACAGCGAAGGACACCAGATCGCCAGTCACACATGGACGCACCCCCACCTCAGCAATTTGACCAGTGCTCAAAGGAAACAGAACATGTACAGCAACGAGATGGCCCTTCGTAACATCCTTGGTTTCTTCCCCACATATATGCGTCCTCCCTACTCGGACTGCACTGCTGCATCTGGATGTGAACAGGACATGGCAGATCTTGGTTACCATGTCTCTTACTTTGACGTTGATACTGATGATTACGATAACGACTCACCTTCTCTCATCCAGAACGCAAAAAACAACTTTGATTCTGGTATCGCTGGTGGAAAGCCAGCCACCGACGACTACTTGGTCATTGGTCATGACATCCACCAGCAGACAGCCTACAACTTGACCGAGTACATGATCAAGAAGGTTCAGGGTCTTGGCTACAAGGTAGTCACAATTGGTGAGTGTATGGGCGACCCAGCAGAGAACTGGTACCGCAAGTCCGATGGCAGCCTCTTCACCAGCGCAACCAGTGTTATGACCGCCACTTCAACCAGCTCCGCCATTGCTTCACCCACTGCCACTAGTCCTGATGGTACTTGTGGAGGCTCTACCGGATTCACGTGTAAGGGAAGCGAATTTGGAGACGTACGTTAAGTCTGTACGCTACGTTTATGTCTGCAATGAGTTAACGATTTATTAAAGTGCTGCTCTCCTGCCGGTTGGTGCGGTTCAGGAACTCTTTACTGTGGTGAAGGCTGTCAAAACGTCTTTGGTACATGCGGTATCAACGTGCCTGCTACTGGCAGCACCACCACGTCAACTGCAGCCCCTGCCGCCACCACCGCCGTCAGCACTGACGCCACATGTGGTGGCAGCAGCGGATTCACATGTCAGGGATCGATGTTTGGTAACTGCTGCAGTGTCAATGGCTGGTGCGGATCTACCGAGGCATACTGTGGTTCGGGTAAGCAAATAAGGCTTGGATTTGACGATCAACATGTACTGACAGATGTAGGTTGTCAATCTGGTTTCGGTAGCTGCGGTGATAGTGGTGTCAAAGCAAACCCTGCCATTGTATCTTCCAACAATAATGCTGGATCTGCTACGTCAGTCACTCAAGCAAACACGAAGGCTGTCACCAGCACCACCAAGGCTATCACCAGCATAACTAAGGCTGTCACCAGTGCCACTAAGGCTGCTACCAGTAGCACCAAGGCTGCAGGAACAACTACCACTGCCAAAGCCACCGCAACCCCTAAACCTAGCTTCTCGGTACGTGAAATTCTACTTGGATATATACCATAACAGGAAGCTAACAGACACTCTAGAACTGGCTCAATGGCTGGTTCAACAGGGCCTTCCACCACTGAAAAGAAGTTGGTGATGACAGCAATACCAAAGTACAGCAGGCAATGTAGTTGGACTATCAGTTTTGGTCACAGAGAGTACTCGGATAAGATCTAAATGTACAGTTCATTGATGATTGAAGACTTTGCGACTTATGATTCAAAAGTATCAATAAAACATTCTATACGTTTTCTTGCTTGCATATGCCGGTGGATTATTATGTTAAGAAATTTGTGATGGTGATGCAGTGCTACCGCGAACAACGCGAGATAACTCCTTGTGATCTCTGAGATATGAATTTGTTATGCTTTTTCCGAATCCGAGTCATACGAGCGATAGCCCTGTATCCACCATGACCTCACTCAACGTTATCGGATTTTGTTTTCACTCGTCTTTATGAGAGAAGAAGAGCTGGATAAACAAGGCTGCTCACAAGGCATCTTTAAGAATGAGATACACGGGCTATATTATCGTTCACGGCTCGGGAGAGTTCCGATAGGAGTATCTACTAGACAACGATTGTCGAAACATCAAGATTGTAAAACATGGACGTACCCAGGTACCTGAAAATGTGATCCCTGCAAACAACCCCATACATATCCATGACATAAAAGCCGAAAAGTCCGAACAGCCAACGAGAAGTAGAAAATAAAACACGTTTGGCCATCATCCCCTTTGCTTCCCTTTTAGCTATCGATTGACTCTGGACCATTGAAGTGCTTACTGCTAGGTCAACTCATATTAAATACCGAGTGCCTGGTTCGCGTGAACCGAGAGGGATCTGTTTGCTTTACTCTGGATAGCTTCGAAGCGGCCATCCCTTACACGGGGGTATAAATTGAGAGACCCTTCACTCCCTGGTTCTACGAATTTGGAAGCTTAGCTTTCTCTTTGCTCACCCCGAAGTCTATGGTGGACATGCTTTGAGAGATCCGTCGCGCACGCATTACAGAGCCTCAAATCAAATCAGATCAGCACATCATGAAGTTTGGACAACAACTTCCCCGCAACCAAGTACCCGAATGGGCGGCTGCATACATCAATTACAAGGGCCTGAAGAAACTCATCAAAGCTACTCAGCAGAGTACAGAAGCTGGTGCAGAAGCCGATCTTGCAGGTAAGCCATGTCAATCTGTGAGAGATGACGGAGAATGACCGACTGACAATTGCCGCCAGAGTTCTTCTACGCCGTGGATCGCAATCTGGAAGATGTCGATTCTTTTTACAACGCAAAACACGCCGAATTCTCCAGAAGATTGCGACTCTTGTACGACAGATATGGTCAGGTCAGCAAAGGTCAAGAAGGCATGGACAGGGAAGAGATGGAAGACCTCATGGGAGCTTTGCTGGAGCTCAGAGCACAATACCGCAACCTAGTCTGGTTTGGCGAAGTCAATCGCAGAGGTTTCACCAAGATTACAAAGAAGCTGGACAAGAAGATTCAGACATCACAGTCCCAAAACAGATATTTGGCTACCAAGGTCGACCCGAAGCCCTTTGCCAACAATCGTCGTACAGAGGCCGATCTTCGAGCTATCAACGACTGGTTGTCAAGTCTGGCAGATGTCAAGGTGTTTGATGACACTGCTTCGGTTGCTTCGACTGGCTCTCTACACCGCGTTTCATCCAAGAATGCCATGCGCGTGCCTACAGCTGTGCTCGAAGAGCTTGAGCAGGCTGTACGCAACGATGATGGACCCGAGCTGGAAGAGCTTGTTGCTTCGTCTTTGACAGAAATTACACCATCTGTCTTGCAAAAGCTCTTCCTCAATCTTTTACAGCGCGCCATCTCTGCAAAGTCCTCACAATGTATCACTTTCTTACTCACAAAGATTGACTCTTTGACCGAAGACGACGACATGAACAAGCGAAACATAATCCATCGCTTGGTAATTGCTTTCGGTCGCGCGAGAGCTTTGGAAGAGACAGGACCTGCGGCAGTCCCAATTGGTGCTGATTCCAATTCTTTCATCTCTGCTGCCAGTCTTCCGGTCCGTATTCCTGCAGCTTTCAAGGTCAAGGAAAAGGAGCCCGACAAGACTCTAGGCCGTGAAGATCCTGCCATCAAGCTTTTGGTTCACGTTCTTACCAGCATGACAGAATCGCAAAGGCCTGCCCTGAACGGAAAAGACATGTACGGGCGTCTTCCACTTCACTATGCCGCACAATATGGTCTGGTTGCCGCTTCTCAGACTCTCATCAAATTCATGCAAGACTGGAATCAATTCGATGTTACCAAAGGCATTGATTCGGAGATCTGGCAAGATGCCGAAGGATATGCTCCGTTGCATTTAAGTGTCAGTGGTGGTCATTACCGTACCACCAAAGCCCTTCTCCTTGCTGAAAATTGGCAAGGCGAGAGTGATGAGAAGTTTGCTGCCCGACGCAACGTCGAAAAATCCGGTGCCTCCTTAGCTCTTGCCACAAAGTCTAACTTTTTCTTGATTGTCAAGCTGCTTGTTGAAGCTGGCGTCAATCTCAACTATCAGGATGAACAAGGCGAGACCGCATTACATATTGCTGCTCGCTACGGCTTCGAGGATTGTACCAAGTCTTTGCTTGAGGGTTCCGAAACGCAAAAGGCCAATCTTGAGTTGACCGAGAAAACCTACGGCTGGACACCTATATTCACAGCATGCGTTGACGGTCACCTGCCGATAGTTGAACTTCTCATCAATGCTGGAGCACACACCACGAAAGCGGATCTGTCAGGGTGGCTACCAATTGAGCACGCTGCTCTAAGAGGTCATCTAGCCATCTCTAGCAAACTCGCACCAATCAGTCCAAAGCCTGAAGCCCTCGAGGCTCCTTCGCCACATCTCAAACCCACCAATGTTCCCAGTGCGAACTCCTCGATCGAGGACCGCCGCTCCAACATTCCCCAAGGTCGTGATGCTCCTCGCATTCCAGAGCCCGTCAAGACGTTTGGTCACAGGTATCTGACGGACGAGTCGATGGTTTTAGTCAGTCTAGGCAGTATGGACATGCGAAAGACTGTCCCTGCTGTGACGCTTGAGAGCATTCCTCTTGCAGACGCCCATTCGACTCAACTCGATACTGCCCTTTCGCTTGTTGTCACCGCAAATGGTGCATCTGGAGAACCTACCATTGTTGACTTACCCGTCCAGGAGAATATCAGCACGTCTCCAATCACCTTCAAAACTCGTGACCTGACCAAAGTCAAGCTGTTGTTCGACATTGTTCCTACATATGCAGGCTCAAAGGATAAGATTGTGGGTCGCGGTGTGGCTATGCTTTCTAGCATCAGACCCAACATTGGTTCCAAGCGCATGCTTTTGCAGGGAGACCTCAGCGTACCAATTGTCGCTGCCGACACTCTTGATGTCATTGGATCTGTCAACTTCAATTTCCTGATCATCACTCCGTTCAAGCATCCTAACATGCATATCGCGGAAGATCAAACTTATTGGAAGAGCACATCTACCATGGTCATTGGTCACCGTGGTCTCGGCAAGAATGTCGCTTCCATGAAATCATTACAACTCGGTGAAAACACCATTCAATCCTTCATTGCAGCAGCAAACCTGGGTGCATCATATGTCGAATTTGACGTCCAACTTACCAAAGACCACGTCCCCGTCATCTACCACGACTTCCTCGTCAGTGAAACCGGCATCGACGCTCCCGTACATACTTTGACCCTGGAACAATTCCTACACGCCAGTGAAGGACAAACCCCTCGAGGCTCTCGCCCTCCATCACCAAAGCGTCATCTCAACGGTCTTGACGGCGCTTCCGATTCCCGCAAACAACGCTCATACTCGCTAGGCGGTGCCCAAGACGAAAGAGCACCCGACATGTCCGAACGCATGAAGCACACCCGTGACTTCAAAGAGAAAGGCTACAAAGGCAACAGCCGCGGAAACTTTATCCAAGCACCCTTCACCACGCTTGAAGAAATGTTCAAGAAGTTACCTGCTCACATTGGCTTCAACATTGAAATGAAATATCCCATGCTCCACGAATCCGAAGAACACGACATGGACACTTACGCCGTGGAACTCAACTCCTTCTGCGACACCGTCTTGTCGAAAGTCTACGACTTGGGCCACGGCCGTAACATGATTTTCTCTTCATTCAACCCCGACATTTGTCTCCTTCTCTCGTTCAAACAACCTTCCATTCCTATCCTTTTCCTCTCGGACGCTGGTGCCGCTCCCGTTGGCGATATCCGTGCATCTTCCTTGCAAGAAGCCATTCGTTTCGCTACACGCTGGAACCTCCTCGGTGTTGTTAGTGCGGCGGAACCGCTTGTAACTTGCCCAAGATTGGTCAGAGTTGTCAAGGAGAATGGACTGATTTGCGTCAGTTATGGTACTTTGAACAATGAAACGAAGAATGTTAGTTTGCAGGTCAAGGAGGGCATTGATGCCGTCATTGTTGATTCTGTCTTGGCTATTCGTAAGGGATTGACCGGGTCTCAAGGTTCCATGCAGACTGGCGATGGAAATGCTGCTGGTGCTGCTGATGGGGCTGGTGAGACATCGATTCGTGTTGACGGACCCGGCAACAGGGTCAATGGCAAGGCCAACGGGGCTACCGATGGCACTGCCAATGACAATGCTGGCCAGAATGGCAACAACAGTCTTACTTGAATGGAAGCCAAGTATCAAACATGAGCAGTCGGTGACAGACCTGGAGATGTCTTTTTTTGCTTCTTTTTTTCTCTTCTTCTTTTACCTTTTCCGTCCTTGCCTATGCAAGGCAATCTCGTGACTCGAGAAAGCCATTTTCGATTTTTTTGCATCTCATGCCTGGCGTTTTGGTTTTGTCAGGTTCGTCTCGTCTCCTTGCTTCGGAGAACATCAGGTTATCCAACTCATGAGGAGAGCAAAGATGCAAGATTGGGTAGTGTGCACATAGAGTAGATAAGAAAGAGCTCGTGAAGGGGGTCTTCAACACCTCCCATATTTTTCATTCACAGAATCTTTGAATTTCTCCTTGTGATTTCGTCCAACTCGTCTCGTCATGTCATCATAAATGAAAGTGCCGACTTTTCATTCGCCGAATCGATCAATAATCATCCACCCTCTTCTCCCCCTGACCAATATAATTCCTCTTACCCCTAACAGCCCAATCGATCCCAATGACAAGAAGAATGACAAAATACACCACACAGACATAATTCATATTGCCCGCTGTAACCGGCAAATACGAAGGGAAAGAATAGAGAGCCAGTGTAAAAGCCGTCCAAGCAAGTAGCACCCAATTCGCCACCAATCCCCAAATCCCAAGGTTGAAAGGTCCCGTCAACGACATTTCCCTGCCTCTGACAAGAAGACAGATAACCGGTATGGCGTAAGAGATGTAAAGCAAAACAATGCAAGCCGTAGACATTGAGTTGAACGCCGTCGAAGAAGCCATATACAAACATCCCACAATCGAAACAATAACGCAACTGCAAAAGTGAGCGTTGAAAGGCACACCTAACCTTTTGTCGACTTTGCTCAACCATTTCCAACCAGGAATACCGCCATCCCTGGCGAAAGAAAAACACAAGCGAGATTGCCAGGTGTGACCCGCAATAACGCAACCAAAGCCCGTGCAAATGATAAGACTCTCGAGGACAATGGCACCGGCTTTGTTCTGCAGGGCATTGACGAAGAGTTGCAGGATTGGTACTGCAGTTGGGGAATCCGCGATGGAGGTAAAGGGACCTACGATGCTGAAGAACATTGCGATTACGAAGGCGAAGCTTGTGATGAAGCCGATGAGTATTGTGCCCATGATCGCGATTGGGATCATACGTTCTGGTCGCTGGACTTCTTCCTAAAAACGCCACAAAGAGAGTTACAATTAGCACGATAGGTTTTTTGAGAGGGGCAGGGGGAAAGGGAGGACTAACAGCCATGTGAACGGCACAGTCCAAGCAAGCGAACGCCCAGTTAGCATTGATGAGCCCGGTTATAAAAGCGATGCCAGAGTTGCTCCAACCGGTGTTGTTGATGAAAGTTGCGAAGATGAATTTGGCGCTTTGGTGTGTTGGTGCTGTTGCGGGTACTGTTGCCAAAATGACCACAAAGGAGAGTAGAGAACAGTATAGAGATGTGGTAGCAACTGTAGGGAGGAGTTTTCCGTAGCAGTTGAATAAGAAAGATATCCAGGTCACTAGAAGATACGTGACGAAAACATGCCAAGAATGTATTTCACTACAGAAACATTTATCAGGAAACAGGTTTGAAGAAGGTTGATTGGGAAGAAGGGTGTTCTTACAAGTTAGGATGTGCAAGCTGCCAACAGCCGACCAATGCACTAGCTATACCCAGCGTCGTTGATGCACAAGAGAAAATGGCACCGGCCCAGGAAACCCATCCAGTGAGGTAGCTAGCAAACTTTGCATATTTCCTTGATGCCAGTTCGTTGGTCCAAAAATATTGACCGCCTGCATTTGGTATTGAACTTGCTAGTTCGCTCAAGCTGATACCGACACAGATGCTGATGAGAGCGATTATGATGATGCCGTAGACTAGGAGTAAAGGACCTCCGGAATTTATACCGGTGACCATGGCTATGGAAACTCCGAACTAGTGGGTAGAGTGTTAGTTTATTGGTCTTTTCCTTGAATGTGTAGAGGTTGTCTTGATGTACCCAGGAATTCGTCAAGCTGAAACCTATACCGAGGATGGACCAGACGGAGTAATTCCTCTTCAAGTCTTGTGATTGTCCTAGCGTGTCTGATTGATGTTCTGAGTCGATTGCGGCAGAGAGCTCGCTGGTGGAGCCATTGCTTTGTAGAATGGTATCATCTTTCCAAGTTTTAGATCCCATGCTGTATGACCTTTCGCTTTCTCTCACTCGGTTGAATCTGTATGACGCTCCGTAAAAAAATATTGAATCTCTTTTATGGGGTTGTGGAAAGAGAGTTGTTGCTTGGGCTTCGATCTTGTCGCTTTTGTATCTGGTTCGTGGTCAAGTTGGTCGTTGATTTCACGCAGGTCAACGATAGTCGAGCGCAGCTTAGACTCTGAGCGCGGTGGATTGAGACGTTTGTTCTTTGCTCCGCCAGTAACACGTCGTTACAGTTGTGTCCAGGTTATTCGATAGAGGGGTGGGAATTGTCGGTACTGAAACCAGTCAAGGTGCAGTATCAATTGAGACGGAATAGTGTTTGTGGTGAGGCCAGAACCTCGAGTGGTACAAAGAATGGTTATGTACGGAAGTTGAAGAATACAAAAGAATGAGAGTAACAAGCTCATGATACCGCTGACCTTGTTTCGAAAGTTTTTGGGCCACTGAACTTCTGTGGGGCCTACCTTCTATTCGGATCGACTTTGGATAGGTTGAAGTCAAGTAGCATGACATTGATCGCTTAACGGCGGTGATAAGACGATTTGACATACAAGTATCGCGGAATCGGGATAGAGCCCATAGTGGAAGATGCTACGCAAGAAAGCAAGTTTTGCTCTTGTCAATTTCAGCCTTGAATTCAGCTAGCACTTTCCTGCTTTGTGTTTTCCTACCTGAATTTGGAAAGTCGTCGTTTGCATTACTTTGGTGCAACTTTTTTTTGCTTAAACTCGCCGGTTGAGCCATGACGTCGGCTCATGATTTTCTGGACCCGTGTGGATTTTATGACACAAGATGCAAGAAGTGGTCGAGCGCTTTGCCAAGCCAAGATTTCTCGATATTCCTGTAACATTTCCTGCGAACGGAAGGCACCTGCTCATGCTTAAGAAGACTTGTAAAGAGATATCGTGCTTGTTGATAAAAGGCGAAAGTATAGGACCCCAGGTGCAGTCGTCGTTTTGTCAGCAGATCATCCCTACCTCAAAACCTCAAGTCCGAAATGTTAAGCAGAACCGAACATGTCTAGTCAGTGACTCGATATCTTGTGCCGGTGAGTTCCAGAATTGCAGTCTTACTTGGACTCATATTTAGTCGCCATGGCCTTATAACAAAGGTAGGTCGGTTCCTTGTTCAAACTAGAATCTGAAGATGTCTGAACGGCGCCTGGATGTAGTATCTTTATCCTCGTTCCTTGCCAGAACATGGATGGTTTTAACAAGCCTATAGGCATACCTACCTACATATTATGTTCCGGTAACTTTTCGAGCACCATGAATATCGTTTCCAAGCGAGCAGACAACCCTCTGGAAAGTCATAGGTGCGCTGTAGAGAAAAACTGAAAGGTGTCGCATTATGACAAAAGACCTGACAAACGGGGTATTTCTCCAGCTGAATGTCCTACGTCGGCAGAAATCATACTTGTCGATTATTGAGTCCAGCTGTCGATGAGGCTCGGAGAAGGTGCAACAATATTGACGAATTTGCAGGTCCGTGGCAGACTTACTCGATGTTGTTACTCGATACTTATTCAATGCTGCTAAGTACTCGACGACTTACTCGATATCGTTAGTCGATGGTTACTCGATGGCTACATGTACAAGACCTATCCTCACGGCCGCTCCAGATCCCTATCTTTCCCTCGGCGGATTCCGGGGTATCGGATCGGGAGTACACGGCGCATAAGTCGGCCATTGCTCAAGCTCGACAGTCATGGTTCGTTGTCAAGAATTGCCTCGGCATGCAGTTTGTAAAACATGTGAGATTGAAAGCAACAATTTGACAGATTTCCACACAGAGGACCACGACAACTCTTTATGATTGCAGAGAAGACGAGAGACTACCGTGATTGAAGTGCCGAAGGTCGAAAAAAAGAAGCATTGATACAGGTATGACATGTTGCTGAGGCGTTCATCTGCAAGAACGGAATACCATTTCGAGAATCATGACGCAGCGTTTGGTTTTCCCCCACATTTGATGCTCTCGGGAGACTTCACCATGAGCCCAGGGCCCCTCTCCCCTCGCCCGGGGAAACACAATCATTAAGAAAGTTGAAGTTGGCCGATATTTGACAGCCTCGGTAAGGTTAGGTATCTATTAAACGTGAATACATACATATATACATTTGTCCTGCTCCACTCCAGCTTTCTCTTTTCTTTTTGTTTCTTAGCATCCTTACTGGTAACTTCCACCACATAATACTCTGATCACAACAAGGAAACTTTCACAATGGCACAAAATCAAGACCACATTCTTCGTGAGGTCAATGTCCTCGGACCTCTCAATGATCAAACTCGCAAGATCTTGTCGAAGGATGCCACTGTCTTCTTGGCTCTGCTTCACCGTACATTCAACAAGACCCGCAAGGCTCTGTTGGAAAGACGTATGATCCGTCAAGCCGAGCTCGACAAGGGTAACCTTCCTGATTTCCTCCCGGAAACCAAGCACATTCGTGAGAATGATGCATGGAAGGGCGCACCACCGGCGCCTGGTCTTGTTGACCGCAGAATTGAGATTACCGGTCCCACAGACAGAAAGATGGTTGTCAACGCACTCAACTCTGATGTATGGACGTATATGGCCGACTTTGAGGGTATGTTCTCGAATTGAGTCAGTCAAGACTACCACGATACTAACAATGTCATCATTTCAGACTCGAGCGCTCCTACATGGGACAACATGATTAATGGTCAACTCAACCTTTACGATGCCATTCGCAAGCAAGTCGACTTCAAGCAAGGCGAGAAGGAATACAAGCTCCGTACTGACCGCACCCTACCGACACTCATTGCTCGTGCTCGTGGTTGGCACTTGGAGGAGAAGCATTTCACCGTTGATGGTGAGCCCATCTCGGCCAGTTTGTTCGACTTTGGTCTCTACTTCTTTCACAACGCACATGAGCTTGTCAAGAGAGGGACTGGTCCATACTTTTATCTTCCCAAGATGGAGAGTCATCTGGAAGCCAGACTTTGGAACGACGTCTTCAACCTTGGTCAAGACTACATTGGCATGCGCCGTGGTACCATCAGAGGTACTGTCTTGATTGAGACTATCATGGCGGCATTTGAGATGGACGAGGTAAGGACGACAGACACTTTGACACAGCGTCACCAAGCTGACTCAATCCGCAGATCATCTACGAGCTTCGTGACCACTCTTCAGGTCTCAACTGCGGTCGCTGGGACTACATCTTCAGCGTCATCAAGCGTTTCCGCCAGAACCCGAACTTTGTCCTACCCGACCGTTCGGCTGTAACAATGACCAGTCCCTTCATGGATGCCTATGTCAAGCTTTTGATCAAGACATGTCACCGTAGAGGTGTGCACGCCATGGGTGGAATGGCTGCTCAGATCCCCATCAAGAACGACCCGGCTGCGAACGACGCCGCCATGAACTCTGTCCGTGCTGACAAGCTTCGTGAGGTGAGAGCAGGCCACGACGGTACATGGGTTGCTCATCCTGCTCTTGCCGTCATCGCGGCAGAGGTGTTCAACGAGAACATGCCTACGCCCAACCAGATGCACATTCGCAGAGAGGACGTCAACATTGGTCAAAATGACCTACTCAACATGAATGTGCCTGGCAAGATTACCGAGGAGGGTATCCGCAAGAACCTCAACATCGGTCTCGGTTACATGGAGGGTTGGCTTCGTGGTGTTGGCTGTGTGCCCATCAACTACCTCATGGAAGATGCCGCAACCGCCGAAGTCAGCCGAAGTCAGCTTTGGCAGTGGTGCAAACACGGTGCATCAACAGCCGAGGGCAAGAAGGTTGACAAGGCATATGCACTCAAGCTCTTGCACGAGCAAGCCGAGGAATTGGGATCGAAGGCACCACAGGGACACAAGTATCAACTTGCCGAAAAGTACTTTGCTACTCAGGTGACTGGTGAGCAGTACGACGAATTCTTGACATCGTAAGTACCCGATCAAGATTGAACAGGAAAGATAAACAAGTTTGCTGACCGTAACACAGATTGTTGTACAATGAAATCACCAAGGTTGGTAGCCCCGCTCCTGCTGCCAAGTTGTAAATGAATGAAGCTTGAGGAAGATGGCACGATTTGTTGGAAAGACCAAGAGGGCAGAGATGGCCTGAAATTGTGTTTGATATACCCGTAGTTGAAGAAGTGGAAGTGCTGATGTTTCGATGTTTTCTTTCAGGTCGGACCAGCTTTGAAAGCTTCGGAATTGCAATGATGAAGTTATGGCCGAGGATATGGAGGGAAATGTAACCAGAATGAAACTTGGTTCATGTAATATGATGTTGAACGTATTTTATGTTGAGTACTTACTGAAGTGTCCACCTCTGTTGAAAGTTATGGGTTATGCAATAAGTCGAAGAATAACTGATCTTGTCAGTGAAGTGCATGTGAATATTTAATAGAGGCGTCTAGTGCATTTCCCAAAGAGGGCACGATGAGAAAGCCAAGTTTGTGCGGGGCTTCCTTAGCCTCACTCCCGCTCCAGGGGAGGCCGATGTAGTGTGTGTGACTTTGTAAAGGTACGGCTCATTCGGCATCACCAAATATTGTTGATCCAGGTTGATTGAATTGATTCTTGTGTCAAGTGAACCAAAGATCTGTGTAACTCGACAACGCCGGCGTTGTCTTTCTTTCTCACATCATTACCTACCTAGCTCACCATCTCTACCACAACTTACTTCACTTGCTTCACATGTCAGACCTCTAACACCAAACGCCAACCACCATGTCGCAAGACTACGAATTGACACGCAGATTGTCACCACGGGATTCACTCGAGAATCCAGACGATTACCGCCTCTCCACCTCATCACGCGCTTCCATATCCTCATCAATCGACGAGCTCGACCCTCTCAAAGCAACTCACAAGCCTTACAAGGACGATGTGTCGCGACCATTGCAATCGCTCTTTGTCAATCGACAACGGTCAACATGGCGACGATACTTGGTGCCCTCGCGCATGTGCTGCATGATGGTCGCATTGTTCTTCACTGCTCTTATACTGCTGCTTAGCGCTGGAGGTTTCTGGGCTTACAAAGTCACTCCAGAAGATGGTCAGAGTGATCCGTGGTATCCTGCACCAAATGGAGGTACCGTACCTGCTTGGGAGGAAGCATACAAGAAAGCTGCTGGGCTCGTCGGACAAATGTCGGTTGTTGAAAAGGTCAACATCACCACCGGTACTGGATGGAGCAACGACATGTGTGTTGGCAACACGGGTGCTGTCGACAGATTGGGCTTCCCTAGTCTTTGTTTACAGGACGGTCCTCTTGGTTTGAGATTCGCCGACAATATCACTGCCTTCCCTGCTGGCATTACCCTCGGATCAACCTGGAACAAGGATCTCATCTACTTGAAGGGTCGCGCTCATGGTCGTGAAGCTGTTGGGAAGGGTGTCAACATTGCCCTAGGTCCTAGCATGGGTCCCTTTGGTCGTTTACCTGCTGGTGGCAGAAATTGGGAAGGATTCGGTTCTGATCCCGTCCTACAAGGCCTACTTTCCGCCGCTATGATCAGAGGTATCCAAGCCGAGGGAGTTATAGCGACTGCAAAGCATTATATCGCAAATGAACAGGAACACATGCGTCAAAGTTGGGAATGGGGTACGCCTAATGCCATCAGCAGCAATCTCGATGACAGAACACTGCATGAAATCTACGCCTGGCCTTTTGCTGAAAGTGTCAAGGCTGGTGTCGGCAGTGTCATGTGTTCATACAACCAAGTCAACAACTCTTATGCTTGTCAGAACAGCAAGCTTCTCAATGGTATCCTCAAGGATGAACTGGGCTTCCAAGGTTTCATCCAAAGTGACTGGCTGGCCCAGAGAAGTGGTGTCGCATCCGCTCTTGCTGGTCTAGACATGAGCATGCCTGGTGATGGTCTGCGTTGGATGGATGGTTCATCACTTTGGGGTACTGAATTGACAAAGGCCGTCTTCAACACAAGTGTTCCCATGGAGAGACTCAACGATATGACTCTACGTATTGTTGCTGCTTGGTATCAGATGCACCAAGACGACAAGAACAAATGGCCTGCAGCCAAAGATGGTGGTGGTCCCAACTTTTCTTCTTGGACTAACGATGAAATTGGTTTGCTTCATCCTGGTACCAACGATACTACCACAGGTGTTGTCAACAAGTTTGTCAATGTTCAAGGTGAAGGTGAAAATCGTCATGGAGCCTTGGCACATCAAATTGCTGCTGAAGGTATTGTTTTGTTGAAGAACGATGGTGGTGTACTACCAATTGACCGTGATGGATCCACCTTGAAGAAGAGTGGTGACAAATTGAAGGTCGGCATCTTTGGTGAGGACGCTTACAACAGTCATAAAGGTCCGAATCATTGCGATGACCGTGCTTGCAATGAAGGCACGCTTGCGCAAGGTTGGGGTTCTGGTACTGTTGAATATCCTTACCTGGTCGCACCTGCTGAAGGTCTGCATTATGCTTTCAACAAGGAAGTGGTTTCCATTACCGACTTCCCCTCAAACGAAGCAGACAAGCACGCACAACGTGCAGGCGAGCAAGACATTTGTTTTGTATCAGTCAATTCAGATGGTGGTGAGGGCTACGTTGCCTGGAAAGACGTCAAAGGCGATCGCAATGACTTGTACACTCAAAAAGGCGGTGATGAGCTTGTGCAAAAGGTCGCTGAAAAGTGCGGTGGCCCGACTATTGTGATTGTCCACTCCGTCGGCCCTGTCATTATGGAAAACTGGATCGATCTGCCTAACGTGAAGGCTGTCTTGTACGCCAACCTGCCCGGTCAAGAGAGTGGTAACGCATTGGCCTCGATCGTCTTTGGTGATATCAATCCTTCCGGACATCTTCCTTATACCATCGCAAAGAAGGAAGAAGACTACGGGCCAACCTCCAAAATCCTCTACCGACCCAACAGTGTAGTCCCCCAACAAAACTTCTCCGAAGGTCTCTACGTTGATTACCGTTACTTTGACAAGAACAACATTGCTCCTCGCTTCGAATTCGGTTTTGGTCTGTCCTACAGCACTTTCCGTCTCAGCAGTCTCTTCATTCATCCGATCGAGAACAAGTACAACTCTCTGCCCGCACCAAGACCAATCCCGCTCACACCACCTCATCTTTCAGTCGTCATCCCAGACGCCAAAGAAGCAATCTGGCCATCCGGCATGATCGCACTCAAGAAATACATCTACCCTTACATTTCCTCCCTCTCGGACATCAAGACTGGACGCTACCCCTACCCCAACGGCTACGAAATCACACAAACCCCTTCCCAAGCCGGAGGCGAACAAGGCGGAAACCCAGACTTGTACAAACCAGCCGTCGTCGTACAGGCTTCCCTCACCAACAAAGGTCCCATCGAGGGTGACTGTGTAGTCCAACTCTACGTCAGCTTTCCCCCCAACGTCACGGATTCCCTCGGTAACCCTGTTGATTTCCCCGTCCGTGTTCTCAGAGGGTTTGAGAAGATCAAGGTCAGCATTGACAAGAGAGAAAAAGTCAGCATGGAGTTGACGAGGAAGGATCTGAGTTATTGGGATGTGGGCATGCAGAATTGGGTCATGCCGCTTGGTGACTTTGAGATTGGGTTGGGGTACTCGAGTAGGGATTTGGAGCAGGTTGGTAAGGTCAGTACCAAGAGTTTGATTTGATGATGCTTGGGAGGAAACAAGTGGGTTCAACGGCTTTGATTGGAAAGGTGTTTCAGGGTGAAGGGGGGTTTCTTTTGGCTTGGAAAATTGGTATATAAGGAGGCGATGGAGAGAAATGGACAGAAGCACGTGCATACAGAACACATATATCATGGGCATACAGTATTCTACTATGATTGTTTTTACTGGCCATCTGTCTCTGCACCATACTCTTGATCTCAATATGCTACGTGATCAATCGTAAGAGAGTCTAGCGAGAGCGCTAAACATATACAACCTTGTCACCTCTTTATAAATCTTTCTTGTGCATTCTCTAGTTTGATACACCATGGACACATAAAAGTATGGTCAAATCTAGGATGGTCCCTTGAAAGTCCTATCACGTCCCCAGGCGCTTGTTGGTGTAGGGACTCTCGGTGGACATTAAAGCACTTGTCTCGATGTACCATCTTTATAGATAGAAGTATCTCCAATACTGTGAATGTCCGCTGAGAGCCTGTGCCCGTTGATGAAAACTCAAAGGGCCTTCAATGGACAACAACATCTGTTCTCGTCCTGATGTGCCCAGTCATGAAGATGGTACTTGTTATGAGAGGTACCATTGAGAGCCCTGTACTGAATCATAAAACTAAAAGCTCTCAGTGGACAACGCAATTGGTTCTGATATCTGCTATGCCGCCTATATGAAGTTTACTCCATCCGAAGAGATGATCCATTGATACCACGACAGAAGAAGCTCAGAGGAACAGTGACACATTCCCATCCGCCAGCAGCTTCCTTCTCATTCGACGGCGTGTAGAACTCGAAAGCACAAGGGTAGACCCTACCGAGGCAAATGGTCAATAGCATAGACAGGACGGATTACTAGACAGCTCAGAGGCATTGATGTCTTGGGGCAGTATCGTGTGAGAGCGCAGTCCGTCTCGTTATCAGCCATCACAATACGCGATTACCACACCACGATCATGTGATGGTTCGGGGCAAGCGATGATATGCCAAAGTCCTTGACCTTTGCGGAAATGTGCAATGGGGTGAAACCATGAATCGGTATAGTGTATGTTTGGGCTTTCAACAGGCTCTAGTATCTTTGGTGATATTCTTGAGCGTGGACATATGCAAATATCATGTCAAAACAATGGTTGTCGGCTGAAAGCCCTTATGGTTTGAGAGTGTCGAAAACCTGGATAAGGCTCTCAATGGACCCTCTCATAATTCATCATATCTCTATGCGTAATTATGATCTACTGCAATCAAGAGTACGATGAACAGATGTGCGAGGAATTAACGAGATGGTATACTATACGTGGGAGTTTCCTATCGCAAGTGCTTTCTTGAATTCATACAACTGTGATCTAAGCTGTACTGAACGCATTTTCCGACAACAGCATTGAATGCCAGACACGCATCGTCATTTTCATACCCCACAAATTCCCTTATTGAGCACACATTCCATTGCCCGGTGGAGTAGGATGAGGACACTTGAACGCAAAGTTTCGACAAGGGGTATTGGACGGGTCGTAACTTTCCAGACTAAGCAGTTGGACTTGCCCAATGTTAGCTCCGGTCAAAAGTTGAACGCATTTTCCAACATCGGCATCAAAGTCCGGACACGCGCTGTCCTTTTGCGAATAATAGTCGTTGGCATAACAGCATTCCGCATCTAAGCCGCCACCAATAGCACCATGGTTGCTAGTCACAAGGAGGCGAAAGCGACCAGTCAGGTAGACGGAATGGGGACCGCTGTCACCAAAGTCTTGGGTGGGATTGGAAGGGTTGACGCCGCCGGCGTAAATGATGTCGCCCTGTTCGGTGCCTGCATCGCAATTTTATCCGGAGAAGAATTGGGCAGAGGCATCATAATCGACTGCGGTTGCGAGAGCCGCCAGGGCGAGAATGATGTAGCTTTTCATGATGATGTTGATGTGTTGTCGATGGACAACAGGAGATTGATGAGGTTTGCAGTGTGCTTTTGGATGTTGTGAAAGATAGATGAAGCAAGTTTGGATTGAGTGAATGAGAAAGAAAGTAATGAGAGAAGCATAGTTGGTACCTTCCTTTTATACCTTTGACTCCTTGCCTTTGAGCGCTGGACATGCTTCGGGGACTACGCGTGCAAGAGATGATCACTTCGGCGACTTTCTACAACCTGACATGCCGATGAGTGGGTCTTCGTGGACATCTGTCCTAGTAAGTATCTTTCCTGGTCGAGTGGAGTCCCCAGTATCTCCACAGACGTATCCGTAATGACCTTCACATCTGGAGAAATTCTCCAGGATGTCGATGAAGTCTTCAAGATAGCAAGGACTGAGAGGGATGTCCAAGACCTTTGTAGTCTCCATAAACCTCAGTATGTGTAAGAGGCTCGATATGTTATTTCACAAACGCCAGCTTGGGACGCTTGATGCAGTATACGTATAGCTTTGTCAGACGGATTTGCAGAGTTTGTCTCCCCTGTTGGTAGCATCCTTTCCATCTGCAGATCGTTGTGTCCCATGCAACATGTTCGTTAAGGCGATTCCTGTTACAGTGTCCTTCGCGCTTGTCAGAGAATTGCAGTCTTGAAGGATTCATGTTTGCATAGAAAGTGAAGCAAGTGAGGTCATTCTCAAGAAGCTTGATCCACTGTCTGATCTGGGGTTGGAGAGCCAAGATGTACAAGTGAAACACCAAGAGATCAGGATTCGAGTGATCCTCGTTGTGAGGATTGCCAAGAGATATATGGTAGCCCCGAGGTGTCATACTTGTCGTTGAGGATGATGGTGACGAGATGGCTGTTGGTCTGAGGATGATGTGAGTAGGAAGCCTGTCAACAATCATAACGAGATCCTGGGCTGCAGCTCCAAAGAAACTACTGCACGTGCGGATCAGAATTGACGAGAACCTGAGCAAACACAGCGGTCCTCAGATTGACTTATGCATACTTCGAAGAATTGAAAATCATCGAAGGAGGGTCCATTGAAGGCCTGACATGAACGACCTAAGTTGGGGCTCTTCATGGTTGACTTCAGTCTCTGTACATATGTAGGTTATATCGTAAGCATGATGTAAGATTTTGACAATGTGCCATATATGGAAGTTATACAAAAGAGACATTATAGCGATGTCTAGAATATTACTAAAGACAGAAGATGATAACATTGTTAGAGACATCGAGAGACAGGAAGAAAGTATTGTTTATTATTCTATGTGTACGATGAATGTATCCAAATCATAGTTGGATCTCTTGGCACATCGACTAGCAACATTACACTTCTTTCGAAGAATGGAGTTTCAAGAAGAGTCACATCGTCTTGCAAGGCATATTAGATATCATCAGTTGTTCTATAGCCCAGGGAAGGATTGGACGAATTTTGAGGCTAAAGATGGGAGCTCCGAGCCCGAAAAGGTAGAGCAGTTATATACATAACGACATTTCCTAATGTATCATAAAAACAGATATTCTGCGTCAAAGTTGAGGTTCTTATCGACCTCAAAGCCAAGCTGAAATGAATTGATCAAGCGTGGAGATGGTTCAATGCATAATGTGTGGTAAATGACACATTTTACATGGATTCAGCATCGTGCTTTCCACCCGACATATCCACCGTTGGTGAGTTGTGTTCCAAGAACACCTTTCTGAACTTACCGCCTAGAAGGTCGGCGGTTACTTCCTTGGCGTTCTTCAAGTTCATGGCTACAATCTCTCTTGTAGGCTTCTCAAAGAGCAGGTCAATTTCCTCTAGAGTCTTGTCCTTCCTGTTTGTGAGTTAGCAAAGCTTTGTCTTGAAGTGTAGACAGAGAAGATTAACTTACGTCTCATACATGAACAAGACCTGGTAGAACCAACCGAAAACGGCGATTCCACCATAGAATCCAAGTGTGAGACCGATGTTGCCCATGGTGTCGATCATGGCATCGAAGTTGTAAGTTACGATCTGGCAGATTTTTAGCATAATGGAGTCGAGGAGGTATCTAGAGTGTACTTACGAAGGATGACAGGAAGAGCCAACCATCAGATGTGGTCATGCCGTAGGAACGGAGGTACGTCCTAAGGTAACATTAGCATGTCTTCCGACAGCGAGGAGGTATTGGACAACGAACGGATAAGACTCAGCCGGTATCACCCATGTCAGACATGCATAGGAACCGAAGAAGATCTCGTAGATAACAAGGCCACTCAGGTAGAGACCCTCTCTACCTCCCAAGTCATTTTTGGGCAGCAGGTCGGAACAACCGGCGAGGACGAGACCAACGAAGAAGCAGGGTAGAGTTGCAATGGCAAAGAATCTACGTCCGCAACGTTCCATGCTGTAGAAAGGGAACAGTCAGCTTGGTCTCAAGAAAGGTATGACTTTGAGTGAGAAAAAGAAGAGAAAAAAAGAAAAAGGGGAGGGGGGGGGATCCAGAATGACACAAGACTTCGCATCCTCGTCGACGACATTGACTTACTACAGTGCTGCTGGTATAGTACCGATGAGCAGAGAGCCACCACCGACGAGAGACATGTAGTTGGCGTCATATTTGTTGAAGCCCAAGCGCTTCATGAGAGTACTGAGGTAGTACGTGATAGCGTTGATTCCGGTGAACTGGCCGAGAAAGATCCTGCTGAAAATTAGCTAACGCACATGCACAACAACTCAGAAGCTACTCAAATCATGTTGCTGTAGACGAACGCTCTGCGTCCTCTGGGGTTTGTGAACAGATCCATCCATGGGTAGTTCTTGGTGCGACCGGCGGCCACAACGGCCTCCTCTTCGAGGGTGGATTGGTACATGAGATAAAACTCTTCACGAGAATCGAGAGTCTCAATACCACGGATGCGTTTCCAGACGCGGAAAGCGTCCGCAGCTCGGCCCTTGTGCATAAGGTATCTTGGACTTTCGGGCATGTATAGCATACTACAAAGTTATTAGTAAGAAAACATACTGCACGACAAACTCCATGCATACCCGATAAGCATGATCGTCGAGAATACAAGGGATGATCCGAGAATGTATCTCCAGTTTCCAGGGACCGTGACGAACATGGCGGCAACAGCATAGCCGAGGACTTCTCCTAGAGCGATGTTGAACTGATACAGTGAAACCATGTTTCCGCGAAGTCTTCTCTCGACCGTCTCTGCGACGTAAACAGGAACAGTTCCTCCTTCGAGACCGACACCGAATCCAAGAATGATACGAGCAGCAATAATCATGCCGTAATCCTGAGCTCCAGCTTCGAGGGCACCACTATAATCCGGGTCAATGATCAAACTCACTCCTTAGTAACTTTTTGACCGATAACATACCCAACTGTGTAGAAAATACAAGAGATGATAATAGACCATCTACGTCCAAAGTACTCATTACCTTCATTAAAAGGCTCAGTCAGCATGTTTTATCCAAGGTGGGAAGATATGGGTCGAACGTGGGCGACCACAGAGCCTGGGAAGCAGCCCAACACGATGATACGACAAGAATTACACCAAGAAGCAGACGTTATGTACGTCTGCAGTCTCGAAAGTGTTCCGGCCAAATCCCGTCCTGAACGACCATCCAGACAAAGAAAGTCTCTTGTGGTTGTAAGTTGGATGTACGTACAGGGTGAGAGAATGATAGCACCACCCACGGCACCGAGGGACATTGATGCGTTGACCAGAGAATTTTGTCTGGCATTGAGTCCGAGGTCGTCGGGAAGGAAAAGGTTGGCTCCGGAGATAAGAGATTGGTCCAGACCAGACAGCATACCTCCCATGGAAGCAAAGAGAACGATGAGGAAAGTAAAGTGCTTTGGGTTCTTGAAAGTGAGATCAAAGAAGCCTTTGCTCTCACCACCGGTAGCATCCACTTCCTTCTGCATTTCCGTCATCAAGGCATCGACCTCCCAACCTCCATTCTTTGCGATTTGTGCAGCCTCGGCGGCGCTAACTTGTGGGACGCTGCCGGAACGAATGGCATCGTCCATGTCAGACTTGCTCATGTTGCGACGAGTCTCATAATTGCTCTGTTGCGGCTCGAACATCTCGACCGACTCATTTTGTTCGGTGTTAGCTCCTTTGCCCATGTTGAAAGACGATTTCCCCCAATGGGATATGTTCCTTTAACAATGCTTGTAAGACAAAAACAGAAAAGGCTCGGACACCAAGCACAAAAAAGGACTGAGGAAGAAAAGGACAAGAATATGGTTACCCTCCACCTTTTGTACTTTCCCCCAAATCAAGTGGAGACAGGTTCCATGGGGTTGTTCGTGCGGCAGAGTCGATCACACTACTCCGTGGGCAGACAACACACGAGAGTGGAGGGCCTCCAACTTCATCTCCATGGGCACACTGTGCCCCGGAAAGTCGCTCCCTCTGCTTTGCATGTTTTGTTAGAGGGTTGTTGAAAAGGGCCGATGACGAGGCCCGCTTGCAAGTCCTTTGAGGTATGGTTTCTCCACCGCTGTTCGGTCCGATTTCATTTCATCACTGACAATCATATTGCCGCGTCCCTCCAAGTGGACAGCACGCGAGGAAAATCCGGCATCCCGGCAGGTTTCCTGTGACCTAAACAAACCGTGCACTTGTTTTGCGAACGATTCTTCTTCATCTCGCAGCCGACTTGACCCGCAAGTCTCTCGCTGCTACAGAAGCACGGTGGAGGCGCGGTAACAGGACACACGACCCATACGGAGATTCTTACATCCCCACTATTGCCAATACTCTAGTCTCGCTATCAGAACATCTCTCAAAAGTACATGTGTAGTTGACATTCAAAGTGGCTTTTTCGAAGGCTTTTCCACAAAAATGCAACGGCGCGACGACAGGTCAGCCAAACACAAGCGGCAAAAAATGCTTGTCTTTTAATTGGCGGAGCTTGTCGATCGGGAATAATCAAAGAATGTTTCGCGAAGAAAGCTTGACGCGGAGAAGAAGTCTATTTTGCGCGAGTCGTGTCGGATAAATGCATAGTAGCGTTCTGTGGTCGAACCTTCGTTCAGAAAAAGTCGTCATGGGAGACTGACATCCCGATCGATGTCGTTGCTCTTGCCGAATCAACCTTGATGCGCTTGTTGATTTTTCGGAGCGACAGATCTTCTTCTGTCAATTCTTGTCAGGTGAAGTTGACACCAGACTTGTTCAACAGGTTGATGCTAAAGATGAAACTGGTTCTCGCAATTGCTGATGCAGATTTTTGTGGGTGATACCCGCTCGGTTCTGGACCTGGTCGTTTCGCATTTTGCAGAAGGCTACAACTTTTGACATGTTGACTTGTGGATTAGGAAACCTGATCGTCAATGATATGCGTTTGATGGGTGTAACAGTGGTAAACTTGATGCCGTGCTTGATACAAATGACTTGCCTACGATGCTTAGGATGATCATTGCAACTCCCTTGATTAATTGCCATTCCCGTATCGCTCTGAGGGTACATATCTCCCTAGATCATGCAACAGAATGAGAAGCAGGGACTGTATTTTCTGACTAGAGAAATTCAAGCACATTTCTACATCAACAGCTATCAGACAATCAGTATAGACAATAACGCTAAAGAAGAGGAGAAACGATAAATGTGCAAGGAGTGTCTGATTTTGATACTAAAGTAGAAAAGGTAGGAGTGAATGCAAAGAGAATCGAAGAAAGAAAAAGAAGTCCAATCGAAAGATTATCTCAGAGTCCAGGATGACAAGGACAGAAGTTGAAGAGTCCTGCCTGGAAAAAGAAGAAACAAGTGCTTGATGTAGAAATGGGGAACGGTCGATGTGGTGCTGATGAGAAACAAAGGTGTGTACAAGAAAGAAGGAAAGTGCTGATGTGAGTGTGTAGAATTGCGCAGGTGCAGAAAGGGGAAGGTGCAAAATTGAAAAACACAGAACAGGAAGTGCAGAATGTGGGAAGTGTAGAACAAAAAAGCATCGAAAGGAAGTGAAGAAGACAGTCGGATGCGACCGGACGAAAAGCGCCAGCGAGACCTGAAATGCAACAAAATTGAGTCCTCCTGCTAAAGATCAAAATGCCAGAAGCAATGATGATTTGATCAAAACGATCTTGTCCAGAGTCGGGTCATGCAGACGATTTCGTTCATTCAAGTGCTGGTGTGTCATCCATCTTTTCAGTGTTAGACATGTTGTGGTCGATTTCCAGAAGACGAGGTCGTTGACAAGAACCAATGTCAGCAGATGACAAGAGGAAAGTCTCCAAAAGCCAAGACGTCTAGAGAAAGCAGTCTAAAGAGGCCAGCCAAAAAGAGGATGTTCAGACTTCTCAAGTCAGGAAGGCTCGGAAGAGAGCAAGACAAACAAATCTCCCTCACTCACCATTACCATCAGCACCATCGGTGGCGTCGGCGGTAATGGCCAAAACTTGATCATTACCAATCAAGACCTTCTTCAAAGCAATCTCGACGGCATTCCACTCAACAAGAGCGACGCCAGCAAGAGTCATATCCTTCTTCGTCATAGGGTAATTGACCTCAAAGTCTCCAAAAGGAGATTGACGGGCAGGCTTAGCGTTGGCAGCAACCATGGCGCGATGAGCTAGAATGCCAGTACCGTTAGAAGGGATAGAGACGACTTCAGCGGCAGACTCGACTAGAAGAGAGACGTAATACTGTAAAGTCATTGTGTCAGAAAGAATCATGCAGAAGATTGGTGATGAGATAGCAGGAAGAACTTACGGCAAGCAATTCAGAACTAGCGTTGGTCTTCTTGGTCAAGACTTCAAAGGGCCACCAACCGCCAAAGATACCCAACTTGGCTGTAGGCAAGTTGATAATCAAGTTACCGAAGCCGTTGCCAGTGATGAAATCAGTAATGTAGCACTTTTGTTGCGCACTGAGACCGGGACAAGAGAGAGCAGCAACACAGAGCTCTTGGAGCAGACCGGTGTTCAGCATCGCGGTGTTATCTTGTGCAGATTTGGGACGGTTGATACTCATAACAAGGCAGCGGATGAGAGAAACGACTGCCTTGAATACAAGGGCACGTTCATAGATGGTGATGTGGTCAACGGCGAACCAAGGATACTTGTGAAGGGTGCTGACCATCGACTCGTAGGTGCGATTGTGGCAGCGTGTAGCAAAGGGAGACTGTAAAGGTCATTGTCAGTAGTGTTAGAAATGTCAAAAGGGAATGACTGATTCAAAAGACTTACACGCTGGGGAGTCTCGGCATGCTTCGAGACCATGACCATCTCCTCACTGGTGACGAAACCTTGGAAGCCGCTGTTGAAAGGTTCATCAGTCGAATAGATGACAGGAGTCTGGCCTCTCCATTCACAGCACTTGGTGCGAGGGAAGAGCTGCTTCATCAGTTCCTCTTGGCTGCTGAGGACAATCTCGACACGACGATCACCGAGAAGAGGAGCACGGCTACTCTCGAGACGGTAGTTGAAGTGGTCGACAGTACGCTGGGCGTCCATGGGCGTCTCAAGCTCGACAAAGCAGTCCATAGTCTTGGCAGTAGGACGCTCCATGATGATGTGGACAGCATAGAAAGGAGTACCTCTAGGCTGGGAGACAATATTGGCGTGCTTTCCCAGAGCGGCAACGACTTCGCACCTCTTGGTGTTGTAAGGAATCTGATGATTGATTAGCAATATGGTCAAGAACAATGTTGAATGTCTAACGACTTACGTTAGTGATCTTGATGACACCAAAAGTGCTAGCCTTGGCCTCTCCATGAGGATCGACAAAGGGGACGCTGTCAATGGCCATCTCAAAGCTAGGACGAACATTGTTGGCAGTCTCGGCCAAAAAGGGTGGGTCAGGGTCAGGGTCGGCAATGACCATGGCCTTGCTAGGCAACAGAGGCATCTCAGAGAACTGAGACTTTTCGCGCGAATGGGAAGAGAGCACACGGGCTCCTTCAAGAGATCCACCTTTGATGGCCGAAGCAAGACGAGCGGCCTCGGTCTGAGATTGAGGATTCATCGAGACCATGCTACCAAGAGGCTGCTGCTGCTGAAGAGGGTATTGATGACCCATGTTGGCAACAGGCTGTTGTTGACCAAAGCGTTGAACTCCCAAGTTGGATAGAGTCTGCTGATGATGAGGGTATGGAGGTCCCCAGATAGACTGGCCAACAGCAGCATTGAAGGCGTTCTGAGGACGGAAGGCCCGACCGGGGGTGGTGAAAGGGTCATCAGAAATGGCCATGGCATTAGCAACAGGCATAGTGTTGTTGCTGTTGGTCATTTGGTTGCCATTGACATTCTGAGTCTGCTGAGGAGGACGGAACAGATTGTTGGCGTAAGAGTTGTTCTGCTGGATGCTAAAGCCCTGCATAGCATTGTTCTGGGGGACAATAGCACGGGATGGCTGCATGACAGCATTGGATGGAGCAGCCATCGTGTTGCTGTTCATAGACATAGGAGTGGCCATGCGAATCTGGTTCTGCATATTGGCTTGCTGTGTCTGAGTGTCGGTGTTCATGGGAGGAGCTATAGTGGTCTGCTGTGCCTGGGAGTTCATGTTTTGTTGTTGAGGCGCACCATTCATCTGCTGATGCTGAGTGTAGAGAGGGTTGCGGAGAACAACATCTCCACGCTGCGACTGACGGGCGTTATCAGTAGTGAAGACCACATTACTGTGATTTCTGTTTCGAGCGGGTGACAGCTCGTGGAAGGCATCCAGAGGAGCGAAAGGTCTGGCCATAGCACCCGATGTCGACTGAGAGTTCTGCGACTGAGCATGCTGCTGCAATTTGGCCTGGAAGAGCGCAGCATGGTTAGCTGTATTGGCCTGAGTGTTCTCCAACTGGGCCTGCTGCTTCAGATTGGCTTGGAAAAGCGCAAATTGCTGCGCTGTAGTGAATTGAGGCTGGCCAGTACGTTGCTGATTCTGACCAAAGCCCTGCTGAGGCATGCCATACTGGACAGCACCGTTCTGAAGACCGCCAGCCTGGGGTCCCTGGACACCAGTCTGGTTGAAGTAGTTGAACTGGAATCCTCCATGAGGAACTCCACAGCTGGTGTTGCCTTGAATGGTGACACGTCTACCAGGAACAGCACTGTTCTGGACGACACTGGTGGGGTAGAGAGGGTCATTCGCCTGAGCAGGGAAAGGAGAGTTAGATGAGTGAGAGACACTGTTCTGGACAGCGTTGATGGGGTGAGAGGTGGGACCATTCATCAGTAAGGTACCATTCTGGGTGCTGACAGACTGTGAGTTGCCATTCTGCATGATGCCGTTGGGGTGAGGAGTGCCACGTCTAGTCATGGAAGTACTGTTCTGGACAGCACTGCTAGATTGAGGAGCACTGTGCTGACCAGTGACGGTGGTGTGGGCGGCACCGGCCTTAGAAGCATTCACAGTCTGAGCGGCAGCCAAAGTGGCAGCGTGACCAGCAGCACTCTGAGCATAGTTGATAGGGTGATGAGCGCCGATCTGGATGGCACCAGCGGGACGAGCGATGATGGGCTGGTGGACTCTGGTGGGGCGAGAGGTGCCTTTCTGTGCAGGCTCAAAGACCTGGGAGGCACCATTGAGTGAAGTGCTGGTGGCTTGGCTAGTCATAGCTCTAGCACGAGGGACAAAGGCAGGAGCGTCAGGATTGACGATCTTCTGAGAGGGGCGACCTGCGCCTTCAGACGCCTCTTGGTCACCAGTGGGGTCACCGTTGGTGGCAGCCATGGTGGTAAAGATGCGCTGCTCAAAGGATGGAAGGCTTGTCTTGGGAAGAGTAGGACTTGACCAGACAGTACTCCTGTTGGGTGACAGATGCAAAGGACGACACAGCAACAGAAGATCTGATGGAGATGGACTGTTGTCTTCACCAAGCTCAAGAGTAGATGTGACTGGCTATGAGGTGAGAGATCGTGAGTATCAGAAGAGACAAGGGTGGAGAAGATAGAGGTGAAGATGGGAAAGAGACACGTACATCTGAGCAATGAGGGCAGATTTGAGTTGTGTTGGATTCGTCGTCGTAGTCAAGGAAGTGATCGTAGCAGATTGTGTGATGGCAAGGAGCTAGACGGTGACTAGGACGTGAAGCGCAAATATTGCAATCTTCGGCGCTGGCGAGTGTGTGATTCGGTGGAGACGTCGCCGCTGTGGCTTCATCGTCGCGGCGACGAGCTGATGCGGACAAGTACACATTGTCGTCGTCGATTGGGATGGCTTCGTAAATGTCAAGATCGTTTCTTATGGTAGATATTGGTGTAGTTGAAAACCAGTCAACAATGTGAAGATCGTCAAAAGCATTGGCAAACTGTGAGATTGCTCTTGCACTATCAACATCGATGCCTTCTTCAAGTTCATGGCCCAGCATCTTGAAGTAGGCAATCTCTTTGTCTTCTGGGATGTTGCAGAGACTTTGATTAAGATCGTTTACTGAAGGAATATGGCGGGTGGGCATTTCTTGAAATGGAAGGGACTGGCAAGGGTATGAAGGGATACTTATGATAAGGCTAGATGTAGACAGATGATGGAAGGACTATCGAAGGTGGGCACGACAGTTTCATGCAAAGAGGAGAGAAGGAGAGAGGTTTGGGAGCATTTGTAATGTTCCCATGTGTGAACTACAGACATAAGAAGGTGTTGGTATATGGCCCGTGCGTCCGTGCACTGAGGTGAATCAAACGCTTGTACCTTACTGACGGGAAGGGCAGAAGGAGAGAAGGGAAGAAAGAGGTTCATACCGTCACCATATGTGAACTGACAGACCTGAGGACGTATTGGTAGGTAGTCCGAGCGTCCGTGCTCTTGAAGAGAATCACTCCTGTGTAGGTGAAAGCAAAAGGAAAGAGGGAGAGATGCAAAGGTTACCATGTGTGAACTGTACAACTGGAGACATAATGGTAGGTGGCCTGAGCGTCGGTGCTCTCAATGTGAATCACTCCCGTGCCTTTCCGACAATGAAGGGAAGAAGGAAAGAGAGGTTCAAACGTCACCATTCGTGAATTGAAAGAGCTGGGGATGTGTTGATAGATGGTCCGGGTGTCCGTGCGCCTAAGATGAGCCAAACTCATGTCTCTATTGACAGTAAGAGTAAAAGGCAAGAAATTTGAGAGTATTGAGATGTCACCATGTGCGAGTCTACAGACCTCTGTGTTATTAGGTGGTCTGAGCATCCTTTCTCTTGAAGTAGATCAAATGCATGTTCCTTTCTGACGGTAGAGACAAAGAAAAAAGGTCCAGGAGGATTTGAAAGTAGCTACAAACCTGAGAATTTGTTGGTAGATTGTCCGAGCGTCGGTGCTTTCGAAGCGACCTGTTCTGTTCCGGTGTTGAAGACAAACTCGTGGCAATGACGGGATAGGATTTGGCGCTACAGGACTGACGACGACGTAGGACTAGTTTGGGAGACAAAGGAAGTAACGATACCGGATGTTTATGGGGGAGCCAGAATCCAAAGGGACCTTGATGGGAAGAAGGCATGTCATAATCGTCTTTGATGAAATTTGGTATCTTTGAGAGTCGTCTATGTAATGCAACACGGTTACCAGGTTCATGGAGGTTGTGGGAACAAGACAGGACAACATGCAGTTGAATCAATCGAACTGTATCAGATGAGCATGTGCAGACAGAAGGATGGGAAACGTCTTGTCTTACCGGAGTCAAGAAGGATTCGGCAACGAATCTTGCTCTTGCGTTGAGCTAACATGTACGTGAGAATGGCAGCAGCTGATATGACAAACAAGGAACATACGAAGAGCTTCATTTCGGAGATTTCCTTGTCAACCTCTTCCATGAATTGAATGATGAAATCGACGAGCTTGTGCTTGAGCATCTCTTCGGTGTGGAAGTTTGTGATCAAGAAGGAAATATCATAACCCTGTTCCAGTGTGAGTATGGGAGATGACGGGAATGTATGGCAACGAGCAGAAGTGCATCGGACCTTGACGGGTTTCCTCCTCAGGATAAAGAAGGACTCGGCACGCTGTGTCAAGAAGCGGGTGAACTTGTGGACCAGGATATGTTCAATCTCGTCTGCCTGCTTTATCCTGATGCTGATGCGGACGCTGTTGATGCTGGGCTCAATGAGGACACGCTCATTCTCGTTGCGCGAGACGGTCAAGGGGTTGAGGAGGACTTCGGGAGAGGTGGCTGCTTCGATTTCAGGAACATTGTGACGTTCCGACGTCTGCGAGGCGAAGTTGGAGAGCGACAGGGCAGCAGTCAATGACGACCGCACGCATTGGAGGTATGGTCGGAGTGATTGCGACTGACGGGCATGTTAGATGGGAGGGGGAAAGATGGTGTAATGATGCAGGTTGTAACACACCATGATTGAGCACTAGAGGAGGATAGCCTGGCAGCTAGCGACCTGTTGTTATAGACAAGGGACAATGGAGGGGGTTAGGAAGCTTCCACTGAGGTTGTTGCGGAGACATGTGCCCTTTCGGGGGAGACGCTCCAGCCACACCCGTTGGACTTCAGACACTGCTGCGCCACATTTCACTTATTCTCCTTCAGCTTCATCAGATACCTACCTGACTACAAATACATGGACCTACTGCATGGAATTTGGACGATGTCTTCATGAGTAGCTCCTGACTCGTGCAACACTCGGGCAGACTAGACACCAAAAACGAGATCAATCAGGCAGAAGAAGAATGAATACCCAAAGCCTGGACGCGTGCATGAACTGGACAGCTCCGATATCGAAAAGCTAGCTCTTCAAAGCTGCTTCACTTTTGAAGAATTGTTGCAATTCACAATCGACTAGATAGAAAGACACTTCTTGAAGAAACCCACAAGTGCTATAGCTGCAACCTCTACAAGCAGAGCATACAGTATGCTTGTCAATACACGTCAAAGCTTCCGATGATGGACCAGCCGGTCATGTCGGTTTGAATCGGGGAGATGGGTGGGTCGGCAAGTGCGCGCCCCATGTTTCGGCGACGGCATCAATTCAGGTTCAATTGGGACTGGAATTTATCATTGTCGCTGTCGCTCTGCTTCGCTCTTGCCTTGTGTTTCTTCTCCAGCCCTGTTCCTTCCTTCCAATACCCGAAACCCCGGTCTCTTCCTTCCTTCCTCGTGTTGTGGTGCACAATGTTCCGATCGGCAGCTTGCAAGAGGGGTCTCCTCTCCTCCCCCGCGCGTCTGACGGTGAGAAGCAACACCTTGAACCAGACTCCCCGCCGTCTCGCTGTTCCTGTCCTCCGCTCTTTCGGCACTTCACACATGATGGCTCAGCAAACCAGAAGCGAGAGCGATGCCTTTGGCGAGATCCCCGTCGCCTCGGACAAGTACTGGGGTGCTCAGACTGAGCGCTCTCTCACCAACTTCAAGATCAACCAGCCCCACGACCGCATGCCTCCTCAGGTTGTGCGCGCCCTTGGCTACCTCAAGGGTGCTGCTGCCACCGTCAACATGAAGTTCGGTCTGGGTACGCAATAGACACAACCTCCACCCTTGGCTGCAAGTCTTTGCTGACACGCTTTCGACAGACTCCAAGATTGGTGAAGCTATTCAAAAGGCCGCCGCCGAGGTCGCTTCCGGCAAGCTCAACGACCACTTCCCTCTGGTTGTCTGGCAGACCGGCTCCGGCACTCAGTCCAACATGAACGCCAACGAGGTCATCTCCAACCGCGCCATTGAGATGCTCGGCGGCACCATGGGCTCCAAGAAGCCCGTCCACCCCAACGATCACGTCAACATGTCCGCCTCGTCCAACGACACCTTCCCCACCGCCATGCACATTTCTGCTGTCATCGAAATTGAGGAGGAGCTTCTACCCGCCCTGCGCAGCCTCAAGGACGCTCTTGCACAGAAGAAGGCTCAGTTTGACAAGATCATCAAGATTGGCCGTACCCATCTTCAAGATGCCACTCCCTTGACCCTTGGTCAGGAGTTCTCTGGATACGTCACCCAGCTCGAGTACGGTATTGAGCGTGTTGAGAGCACTCTGCCTCGTCTGCGCATGCTCGCTCAGGGTGGTACTGCCGTCGGTACCGGTCTCAACACCTTCAAGGGCTTCGCCGAGGACATTGCTACCGAGGTTAGCAAGCTCACTGGCCACAAGTTCATCACCGCCCCCAACAAGTTTGAGGCTTTGGCCGCCCACGACGCCATTGTCGAGGCCCACGGTCAGCTCAACACCTTGGCCACCTCCCTCTTCAAGATTGCCCAGGACATTCGTTTCCTCGGTTCCGGTCCTCGTTGCGGTCTCGGCGAGCTCAAGCTTCCCGAGAACGAGCCCGGCTCATCCATCATGCCCGGAAAGGTCAACCCTACTCAGTGCGAGTCCTTGACCATGCTCTGCTGCCAGGTCTTTGGTAACCAGGCTGCTGTCACTTTCGCCGGTTCTCAGGGTAACTTTGAGCTCAACGTTTTCAAGCCCGTCATGATCCGCAACTTGTTGCACAGCTCCCGTCTTCTCAGTGACGGCATGCGCAGTTTCGAGAAGAACCTCGTCGAGGGTCTCGAGGCTGATGAGAAGAGAATCGAGTCTTTGTTGCACGAGTCGCTCATGCTTGTTACCTGCCTCAACCCCGTCATTGGTTACGACATGGCTTCCAAGGTCGCCAAGAACGCACACAAGAAGGGCCTCACCCTCAAGGAGAGCGCCATGGAGCTCAAGGCTTTGAGCGAGGAGGACTTTGACAAGTACGTCCGTCCCGAGCTCATGCTTGCTCCCAAGGAGAAGAAATAGATGCACATCGTGTAGAAAGTGAAAAATCATATGTATTTCTAGTTTGATGCAAACACATCTACAGGCCAATGATATCTCACGTACTATATTCTGTGAACATTGTTGCAGTGCATAAATTGACACAACTACGGAATAAAATAACCCAAATAATGGTAATTTAACCCACGTGATTTAGCGCGGGAGACAGTCGCGTGGTTTCATGAAATCTACAGAACTAAAAACAACGTCAATTTCTTGTTCCTGTCAAATTGAACTAATATTTGAGTATTGACAATGGAGGAAGCATTGGATTGGGTGTCAGAAAATCAATTGACGGCGGCATTGAGCTGGGTCGCTGTCGTGTTGGCCACAGCGGTTGTATGGTGGACAACGAAAAAAGATACAGAGGCCGCCATCGACTTTGAAGTGCCGATACCCAAGCAATGCGAGCCCGGATGGCAGGGAGAGGTTTTGGAAGAACCTACTCTTAAGGTGTGTCTATCTTTCTCCTCAAATATCTGTTTACCGCGTTCTTTATCTTTCTTCTTGGTGTTTGTTGCTTTGAAAAAAGAATTGGGAAAAACACACCGCCCCCCTTTTTCCGTTCATCCAAGAGATACATGAACAAGAATTTTGATATTCTACTGTTGGATGTCACTCTAATGTTCTTGTGCTCGCAAAATCTGACAGCGACATGAATCTGACAATCCTTAGATCCCTGGTTCAACAGCGGTACAATGTTACTGCCCAGCAACAGGCCAATCCCTAGGTGTCATCAACCCATCAACCCCTGCCGGCATCGACAGAGCCATCACCCGCGCCCAAGAAGCCCAGAAAATCTGGTCCCAATCGTCCTTCTCCCAACGCAGAAAAGTCCTGAAAACTCTTCTCAAATACGTACTCACCCACCAAGACTTGATTGCCACGGCTGCTTGCCTCGACTCTGGCAAGACTCGCGTGGATGCTTTATTCGGCGAATTGCTCGTCACGGCCGAGAAATTGCAATGGACCATTACTCATGGCGAGAAAGCATTGTCGCCTTCTTCTCGTCCTACGAACTTCCTCATGGCTTACAAATCGAACTCTGTGCAGTACGAACCTCTTGGTGTGGTGGCCGCTTGCGTATCCTGGAACTACCCATTCCACAATCTTCTCGGTCCCATCATCTCAGCTCTCTTCTCTGGAAACGCCATCATTGTCAAGGGAAGTGAGCAAACAGCCTGGTGTTCCAACTTCTTCGTCGATATTGTGAAAAAGGCCTTGGAAGTCTGCGGTCACAGTCCCGATTTGGTCCACGCTGTTACGTGTTGGCCAGCTACTGCGGATTATCTGACTTCTCACCCTGGAATCGCTCATTTGACTTTTATCGGCAGCAGACCTGTTGCCCATGCCGTTTGCACATCTGCAGCCAAGGCCTTGACACCTGTGGTCGTGGAACTAGGAGGCAAAGACGCAGCCATAATTCTCGACTCTCCAAACGGCAAACCCCTGGCAAAAAGCGAATTGAAGAGAATCGAAGGCATAATCATGCGCGGGGTCTTCCAATCCGCAGGTCAAAACTGCATCGGAATAGAAAGAGTGGTCGCAATGCCTCAAGCATACTCTTACCTTCTCTCCGTTCTCCCATCCCGAATTCAAAATTTACGTCTAGGCAACGCTCTCACCTCCCCTGATGTCGATGTCGGTGCAATGGTGTCACCAGCCACATTCCCAAAACTCGAGCAAATGATCAACGAAGCCGTCACCCAAGGCGCCAGACTTCTTGCCGGAGGAAAACAATACAGTCACCCTGAATATCCTCAAGGTCACTACTTCGAACCGACTTTACTCGTCGACGTGACGCCAGAAATGATGATTGCACAGGAAGAATGCTTCGCTCCCATCTGCCTGCTCATGAAAGCAGAGACGGTAGACCACAGCATCGAAATCGCAAACTCGACCGCTTATGGTCTGGGCAGCAGTGTATTTGGCCCTCCTTCCGCACCTCTCGAACGCGTGGCTAGTGAAGTTCGTTCGGGAATGGTTGCGATCAATGATTTTGCGGCTTATTATGCTGTTCAGCTTCCTTTCGGTGGTGTCAAGGGAAGTGGATATGGCAGATTTGCTGGTGAGGAAGGATTGAGGGGTTTGTGTAATGCGAAGAGTGTTTGCAGAGACAGATTTCCTGGTGTGATCAAGACTGCTATTCCTGGTGGTTTGGATTATCCTATGAAAGGTAGTGCTTGGCAGATGGGTAAAGGTGTTGTCGAGTTGGGTTATGGGGAGAGTTTGAAGAGGAAGGCTGGCGGATTGAAAAAGCTGGTCGGGTTCTGAGTAGTTGAGCTGGTAGAGAAACAATTTCGCTGATTTGTAGAAGTAGACTGTTTAGAGATATGGTGTTCTAACACCAGCTTGTATGCATAGAACGGAGCTTGTTTATACGATGTCTGAAGTACCTGGTCAAGGACATGTGCAACACGAGATCAAACGCATCGATCCAGTTAACCAATATCACGGGAAAGGAACAAAAGCGTGATAGAAACCATCATATCGTTCGTTTCATTCTACAATATATGCCGAAATTCAAAACTCCAGCTCCCACACCCACGTTTATCATCAACATCTCTCAAATCAAGAGGAACCCGTCAAAGCACCAACCAGACCACTGACCGCACCAGTCAACTTAGCCCTGGCATAAAGACTGTCGTCAACAACATCCCCACTGATAGCATCAAGCCCAATCAACACAGCCTGCAAAGTATGTTCAGAGATAATCAATCCCTCGGGGATCTCCTCTCCATTGGCTGCATTCAGTTCAATCACCATTTGCGCCAAGCTCGCAAGCGTGGTAGGTGTCTTGGTCGGTCTCCAGCCTTCCGCATAAGGCAGTCTCTCTTCTTCAAACAAGGCGTTGATGTAGTTTACTGGCGCTACACCGGTTTCAGGGTCACCCATCGTGGAAAGGTAAATAGCGGTTTCGCCATAACTGAAGATGAATTGGACGGGTCCGTAACTGAAAGCCGGGTCGCGAGCTTGCTCGGTGGTTACACGTTGGTACTTTGCTTTTGCGGCGGTAGGGATGGTGGCGTCGGTCATGCCGTCGTAGTAGGCGATGACTGTGTCCCAGATTGTCTGGTTGAAGCTGTGATTGTCGCCTGTTGAGGCGTCGGCACGGGACAATGAGGCGTCGTGCTCGATGACTAGGTCGTGTTTGTCCAACATGTCTAGGTCGAAGTACAGGGACAATGGATTGGGGTTTGAGCCGATACCAGCGGTTCCTACGAACAAGGAGAAGTCGGCGCCCATGTTCATGCCTTTGGCCAGACATGAGGTCAAAATGGGAATGGTATATCCCTTTCCACTCCTAGGGCAGATGTCGTGGTTTGCGAGAGCATTGAGACCGGGACAAGGAGATCTGACTTCACCAGCTTGAGGTGGGTGCCATGCTGGATAGTCACTGCTTGAAGACGAAGATGCTGAAGTAGTTGCAGAAGCCGCGGCAGAAGGGTCTCTTGGGAGGAATTGAGGTGCTTGTCTCTTCATGTTTCCTCCCATGCCGGGGAATGCTGCAGCGGCACTCGCAAGTGCGGCAACGGTGTACAGAGATAGGGGAGCCATTTTTGCTTGTTCAGATAATGGACAGTGATACAAAATTGAAACTACCTGGGAGGAATTTAGTTCTTCTTATGAGCCACATCCATGGTTGTAGACCGCGGCTCTACAAGACTACAAGACTACAAGACTTCACGGCTCATCACTCATCGATCATCGACATCTGGATTTGGTTCATGGCCAGCCCTCGGTGATCTGTGACCAGTATTCCAGCTGCCATTTCTGGCTTGATTTTGTGTTGATCTTCCGGTATGTGTCAAGAATGATCACGCTTCATGGGAAGAAGCCGAGGTGATGTTCAATGATCGACAAGATCAAGCCGTGCCAATCCTCAAACTCTAACCAAACAAGTGGGAAAGGCGCACGGTGGCCGTTTAAACCAAAGTCCACCATGACGCACAACTGTGCTTCTTGGACCAGTTGAACACTCATCCAACCAAATAGAAAAATCATAATGGTTTTCCTTTGTCGTGAAAAGGTTGACCTTAAATCGTAGTACCGTACCTTCTACCAAAACGAAACCGAGGTTGCACAACATGAAACTCCTTAGTGGCGCATCTACAAGCGTACTTTCGACCTTGACTGTACTGCTGTCTATTAGCAATGCAGCTGTCGTTGCCAACAACCATACAAAACCACATTACCACCACCACAACAACAATATCCACCATGACAACCATACGGAAAATTATTCGACATGGATGGCCACCAGCATAATCTCCCGCAACCAAGGTATCCTCAGCGGCACCGGCGATGCCTCAGAACTCCTCCAGGCCGGCTTCACTCAAAAAGCCTTCCGAGCATTATTGCAACAATACCCTGAACATGCCTCGGCAGACCAGATATCTTCCTATATACAAACAAGTGTAGATTCAGTAATCACCACTGTTAACAACGCCTCTGCCTCTATCAAAACATCCCCTCTGGATAGACTCTCCACAGGCAACAACCTGATAACCCTCTACCAAGACACTTCAAACCAAACATATTTGGATGCTTTCACTTCCCTCCGCGAATCCATCGATTTACAACCCCGTAATGCTGAAGGAGGATTATGGTACTATACTTACCCCAATTGGTCATATCTCGATGGCATGGCCTCTTTTGCTCCTTTTTACACAATGTACACCCTTCTCTACAACGACAAAAACACTTCTGCTTTGCCAGAAGATCTTTTACTCCAGCTTGATCTCCTTTGGCAACATTGTTACAACAACGAAACTCGATTACTAGTCCACGGATACGACGAAACCAAGACGGCGGTTTGGGCTAACAATGTCACTGGTGCTAGTCCTCATGTCTGGGGCAGGAGTTTGGGTTGGTATACTCTGGCTTTGGTCGATACATTGCCTCTTCTACCTACGAATTCCAGTGTCTACGCTCCTGCTGTCGGGCACCTCAAGTCTCGATTCAAGCAATTGATGACTGCGGTGATGGATGCCAGGGACGAGGTGACAGGCGCTTGGTGGCAGATCCTTGATCTTCCCGGTCGCGACGGAAACTACATTGAAAGCAGTGGATCGGCCATGTTTGTGTATTCTTTACTCAAAGGCTTGAGATTGGGGTATCTTGACGATTGCAACAATTCTACTCGCACGATCGCCGAGCGTGCGTATGAGTACACCATCGACGAATTCGTTGTTGAGAATGGGAATGGTACATTGGGTTATAATGGTACGGTCGGTGTTTGCAGTTTGAATTCGACTACGAGCTATGAGGTAAGTTTTCTTCTTCCGAGGATGGCCTTGGGAGATTGTATCCTTCTCTTGCCCTTCTTTCTTGTCTCTTTTTCTTGCGTTGTGATGAACTGACTTTTGTGCGTCTGTAGTATTATGTCACGAGACCTTTGGTTTACAACAGCGTACTGGGAAGTGCTGCATTTGTATTGGCGTCGATTGAATATGAGGCTCTTCAGAAGTAGAAGGAACAGTAGATTGAGATCTTGCATGGAATGTTAGTACAAGGCTCTTCCAAATCAGTAGATACATGAAGACGATACATGAGCATAGACAAAAGTCATTCCACGTCACGTCCAGCATACATGATCATATACCTTGAGGTCAAAGTTAAAATGAGACACAACTGTATTCGAACAGCTAACATAGTAAATCAAATGTCAGAGCATACATATCATATTTGTCGTCAAGAAGCCGCGCAAATGTGGACACTTCGAGATGAGGTATGTAGATTGGTACACAACACTGTTCAAACTTGTCCCTTTTCTCTTTCACGCTTACAATACTACGCGATCTTACATACCTGTTACCCTATATCTCTTTCACTTTATCCCTTTTCCATAGCACCTGTACAAGTCTTAAACGATAAAAAATTTTATAAGGAAAAAAAAAAAAATGTATGACAGGGTGTTACCCACCACAGAAAAGACCAAAAAAAAAAAAAAGGTGAACAAAGAGAAAAAGAACGAAACAGAAGAACGGAAAAAAGAATCGAATTCCTCCCTAGGACTAAAAGGTAAGAGAACCTGATACTCCGACTCTATTTGTTCATAACTCCTGTTTGACCTGCAAAGCAAAATGTACATGAGAGGTAAAAGTCGAGTTCCCTCATTCCACACAGGACTCTTTTCTAGGAGTAGTAACTCCCCATCGACCGTTTCCAGAATATTAATAAAGTACCTTGGGTTTGAGAGTATCAATGAGTTTCATGAAATGCGGCAAGATAAAGAAGAAATACACACGAAACGGTTCCTTCGAGTCAATAGACTAGATGGGCTCTAATATGCTTTGAAAGGAAACCTATATTGTCAAAGGTGTAGAAAAAAATAAAGGATATCGTTCTCTGAACAGTCAAAAAAGGATCCGTGATCTTATACAAGAGGATACTGGAAGGAAGCGATGCTTCTATTCCCCTTGTGGTCATATGGCTGGGCTTGTTTCCCATGGTCCTTACAGGAACGCCATGTCTCAATGCTGCTTGGTGATAAGGAACATGCGATTGGAAGGAACAATATACCTACACCACGGTCATGCTTGATAGTATCAAAAGCATATTCACGTGAGAAACGAGACACAAGATCCAAGAAGAAAACATGCTCACACTTTTCGTCTTCAAGATCAAAGGGCAAATGCGATTTTGTCTATGCTACAGATTCGCCCCTCCGACCATTTTGGACGGATAAGATGGGAAAAAGAGGTTGGGGTGAGTATACATGGGAGAGAGAAGGCAGGGAAGGAGGCTTGTAAGGAATTTTGACTAGGTAGATATTTGCCAAACATCTCCTTGTAGTAAGATGTCAAAAAACACCCTACAAAAGGGAGAGATCGCCGAATCTCTCCTTGTACCCAGGAGCCATCCAGCGACCCTTCTTGACGAGCTGCTCGGTGCGCTGGTCGATCTCGGGGTTGGCGGCAGCGACGTCGTCCTGTGATCGAAGCCATTAGTATATCTTGCACTCTCTCATTCTCCCTTCGGTGAAGATGGCAAGAACTTACGACGGTCAAGTCCTCGAATGGTCTGGCGCTCTCAATGTTCTTCAATGTCTTCTCCAAGTCCTTGAGCTCGACATCAACCTTGCCCTTGGTCTCCTCGGCAGCCTTGACGGCCTGTGCCTCGAAAGCCTCGATGGCCTTGACCTGTCTGGCGACGTCGTACTTCTTGGGCTGGAAGGCGCTGAATTGCTTCTCGAGATCGTCAACGACGGCCTGGTTCTTGAGGATGCCGCGGTAGTGAGCAAAGTCGACAGACTGGGCCGAGGCCTGGAGTTGCTGGAGCTTGCGGCGGGCGTCGTCGTTGCGCTTCTTGAAGGCGACGAGGGCGTTGGCTGTGTTGCCCTTGAGCGAGAGCTGTTGGCTGATCTTGGACCAGTCGATCTTGGTGGCGGCGCTGCGCTATAGAGGGAGAAGATAGAGTCAGTCTGGATTGCTGCTGTTTTTCATGGCGGAAAGTGTGTGTATATGTATGTGCTGGTGGTGGGTGTAGGTGGGTAGTTGGACGAATCGTTGACGATTAAGACGGTGGCCTCAATTGCGCAGGCGATAGGAGAGCAGAGGGCGACAACTCACTCCGACAGACATCTTGACGGTGTTAAGATGGGGGTTAGAGGGTGGAGAGGAGACGAGACGATGAGGTCGAGATCGTAGGGCGGATGCTGCTGCTGCTCGTCTTCCTTTCGCTGAGGTCGTGACTTCCGAACATGCCAACCTTGGCGAAGGTGCTGGTCCGTGCACACAGACTTCCGCTCGCTCTTTCCCTTCGGTGCTGCTGCTCTCCACGATATTGCCCGATTATGCTTATGCTTAGGGAAGGAACATGTCTGTATGTCTAATCATATGAATATTCTTGTGTTCATTGTGTGATATCTTTCAAATTCTTCAGGCTTCGTCGTCCTTGATTGCCAATATCAGACCTTACGAGAGTGAACAGAAATTTACTTATACGAACACCTCTCATGCAGCTCGACAACAGCTTAATCACATACATTAGCTCAGAAAGACAGCAAGCAAGGAAACAAGATGAAAAGTAGTATGCATATAAGGCATCTTCATTCTTTTTGGTGGGAAAAGGGATACATAAGATTGCGTAGACCAAACACCGCATGACGGCCGTCAGTCACAGCAACACCTCACCCCATCTATATGCTCAAGGCCATGATGGAGTTGACAATGTCGTTGTCGTTCTCCTTGAGGGCCTTGACGGCCTTCTTTCTGCTGACGGAAGCCTGGGCCATGACGAGCTCAATGTCCTTGGCCTCAAGACCAGTCTCATCGACCTCCTCACCGTCATCCTCCTCTTCCTCCTCCTTCTTGGCCTCGACCTCGGGAGCCTTGCCCTTGTCACCGTGGTCGTGGGTGTGCTCAGCGGGGGCACCCTCCTGGTTGGCGAGCTGCTGGGCGGCCTGGGCCTGAGCCTGGGAGTTGAGGTCCTCAATCTTGGCCTCACCGAAGATGCTGTTCATGGTGTTAGATATTGAACATCTCACTATTTGACAGAACTCAGAGCAAGACATACATGTAGGTGTTGGAGTTGGGGGACTTGTAGACGTCGGGCTGGCTGATGACGAAGAGGATCTGTAGGCCTGAATCAGTATCTTTTCCGTTCCTGCCACCTCATCTCTTCACCACAAACTCACGTTCTTAGGTCTGCGGAGAGTGACGCGAGTGATGCCCTCAATCTTCTTCAGGCCGAGCTTGGAGATGGCCTTGCGAGCCTTCTTCTCGTTGCGCGAGTGGACGGTGACGGCAGAGCCGGCGGGGATGGCTCCCTCCTCACCCTCAGAGTCGGAGCTGCTGTCATCCTCAACCTCCTGGACCTTCTTCTCGGGCTCGTCGACGATTTCTTCAACACGGGGGTTCGACATTTTGACTGTTTAGATTCTGGACAGCTTTCGCGTTAGCTCGCTGTAAGAAATAGGTGCGTGATGGCTGAGAGCTCCATCCGAGACAATTGCGCATTCAATTTTTGGACAATTGAAACGTCGCATTTTCTCAAGAATGCGCATTTCATGGATTGAACTCACCGAAATATACGTATCTAAGTGGTTATGGCGTGGATTGACTGCTCGGAGTGAGGTTGGCTGGGTGGTGGGCTCGAAATGCCCAGCTTGGCGAGCGCACGGAATTTCCGACTTCCACTTTGCATCCACAAAATGGAAATGCGTCACACAAAACAGGCAATTGCCCAAACGACGATTCTCAGCCAAAATAATACATATATAAAAGTAAATAATGTCAAACAGCTGGTTAAGTCAACATACGCATAGTCAAATCTATCAGTTCAAAGTCAAAAAAAATCATTAAAAAGCATCGCATATGTACAGAATTCCAATCGTCATGGTGAAGATGATGGCAGTAGCAGTGGTGGTAGTGTGGTAGTGTAGTGGTAGTGGTTTCGAAGCTTTTTCTTGTTTTGTCCACATGCAGCATAATATAACGTAAAGAGCTGAATCGGCTGTTTGTTGGATGCTAGTCTTTTGGGCCTCTTTCATTCCCAGATCAGATGATGGTGCTCTCCTCTCTGCTGGAATGACAAAAGTTTCGCATCACAAATATCTCAGGCGAGCGTAGCAGTGAAGAAACAAAGAACCCCCGCTTTCATTTTTGTTGCGCGTAAAGTCAAAGCCCACTACTCCCAGTATAACCCGAGTCCATCCCCTTTTACTTGGTTGGTTTTTTTGACGAGGCGATCCGTTTAAGCCTTGGTGGCCTGGGTGCGGGCAGCGGCGAAGGCCTTGCGGACTTCGAAGCGGGCCTGTTTTGAAAGTGTCAGTCCGGTTATATTCCATCTATTTTTTCCATTCTCTGAGAATCGATTCCACGCACCTGCTTCCTTAGTCTCATAACCTTGAAGCGCTCAAAGTCGGTGAGTTGCTTGCGCTTGACGGAGCGCTCGCGGTTCTTGGCCCAGGCGCTGTTGTTCCACTTGCTCTCGACAGAGGACTTCTCCCAGGCAGCCTTGAGGGCGGCGTGGCCAGCGGCACGGGGGAGCTTCTCAATGACGATGGGGGTCAAAGAGCAGTGCGAGAGAGCAGCGGCGTGACGGGGGACAGCGGCCTCGGTCTTGGAAGCGGGACCCTCAACAAGGACCTATTCATTCATAAAGTCAGCACTTTTCCGTCTTGCTGATGGGTTCCGTTGTGTTGCGTGTTTGGTGGATGATGCTTTGTGCATATCTTTCTGTGCTGAACAAGTGGCAGACGAAGGAGAATTGCGGTTCTTCTTGGATCGTGTAGATATAGGCAGAGTTTCTAAGTCGTCTTCGAGGATTCGGAATGGGTGTCACATACGCGCTTGTGGTCGATGATCTCGACAATGGCGGCGAGCTTGTTGGCGTAGAGACCGGAGCTGAAGAGGACGACACGGCCGACCTCGACCTGTCTCCATTGAGAGGCTTTGATGTCTGCGCTCATGGTGGTAGATACGCTGTCGTTCTGTCGGCAAATCTGTCAGATCAAAGGTTCCAGAGTATGAGATCGTAGCGAAGATTTAGGTGGTGGCGATGGCAGCAGCGACGGGCAGCAGCGATGATCTCTCAGGGCTCAGGACGGACGTACAGTAAAAGAAGGGGATGGGGCGTATTCGAAGTCGTCGTCGGAGTCCACTTCAACTTTGGAGTCGCCGTAAGACTTCGCGAAATGCGTGTGTGGTCTTGGCAATCGACTACGCACTCCGCTTACATAAGCCAAGTCCCCTCCGCATTCTGGCTGATCCTTAACTTTTCTGTTCTTGCGCAGAGCTTCTTCTGTCTTTTTTTCCTTTCTCTATCAACAACAATATGTAAAGGTATGTTTACTACCCCTCACCAACTTCTCTGCACTTTTCCCTGCACATCTCGAATGATGTTATAATTTGCGATTGACGGCTGTGACCGGAGTTACACGCCTGTTTCTCTTAACGGCGCAGTCGCTGTGATATTTAATCTTACATATTCTGACTTTCCACCTTCACACACTCTTCATCAGTCATTCATACTATCTTGACATGATTACTGACTTTGAGTCTAGTTCAGATTGACTTACCTGTTGTCCGTTCACTCCTATCTACCCTTGCTGGATCACGTCGAAAAGGTAGGCACCGACCATCTCGCTCAATACTACACATCACAGTCCTGTTTCAATGATTAAAAGCATTACGCATTAGATAGTAATTGACCCTTCGGGGACTGATAGATTTTACACCAAGATCACTGAGAAACATTCCCTCATCACAACATTTCAGCACAGCATATTTTTCTTAAGGATTTTTGCTGACTTGACTTGCAGACATATATCCAGTCTCCTACATTCCTTAGTCGTGGTCGCTTCACTCAACATGGAGCTCACTCCAATCAGGACCCGTGGCCGTCGCAAGCGCAACAGAGGATCTGAAAATGTACAAGACATCTCGTTGAAGAATCGTCCTCGGCCATGGAAGGCTGCTCGCTTTAACCGTGCTAGCCTTGAAGTCCTGAAGAGGTAAGTATCGGCGGTTCTATATATCATCCATGTAGTTAGTCTTGCTACCTTGCTTGAATGCCAGTTCGTCATCTCATGCAGTTAGTAACTCCTGAATAGTAAAAAAGTTCGTCGAGACCCAAACCTTTCATACATCGAGCAACTGCCTACAGAACTTCTCCAAGTGATATTCGAGTCTTGTAACAACATCAACCTTCCCTTGTCGTCGTTCGTCCTGGCTCGGACACTGTCGCATCGCACCGTATACATCCGCTTCGCCCTAGATTTGCTATGGGCTCAACTCAGCTCCGAGGTGTCCAAGGATGATAAAGATGCTGGTACAGCCGCCGTATCGCGTATACTGCAATGCAAGTGGATGACCTGGGACATCTTTCAAGCTTCGGTATTGGCGTTGTATAAGAGACAGCTCCAAGCGCAGGAAGACGAGGATGAGGGTGACGAGAACCAAGACGAAGATGAAGACGACAGAAGACCACCATCACCAGATTTCAATTTGCCTAACCTCCAGGCTGATGTCCCTTACCTCAATCTGGGCCGCCAAGTACAGCTTCCTATGAAAGTCCTGCGAGGTCCATGGACAGCCGCCAAAGTGCATTTCCTCAATTACCTTGTCTGGCACGGCGCATCTGTCGACTGGGCTCAATCCTCTCGCGGTGAAGTGGCTACTTCTGGCCTAGAACAAGCTATTCGAGAACGCAATCACACTGTCGTGGCCCTACTATGCTCCCCATCCGTCGGTGTAATACCAGACTCCACAATCCTCCGCTCAGCAACCATGGACCACGGCTGCGACTCTACCATACTGTTCTACATGTTCAACGCAGCAATACGTGCACACATCGCTGCACGCACAGAAGGCTCACCATCACCAGATATCAATTTCAAAGATCCGTCGTTGTGGAGCTGGGCGGAAAGAGTGAACAGAGCTGGCAATGGCAAGGGCAAGTGGTTGTTAGATGCGCTCAGGTTCGCTGGAGCCGCCGCGAGTGGCAGTGTGTATGATGAGCAACTGTTCTTCGAGTTCAAAAGGGCATGTGGACGGGAAGAGGATGGAGTAGTGGAAGTCGTTGTGCCTATAACAGGAACATAAGGGAAAAGAGACGGGAAACTGCACGCATGGTCAAAATTCACCAGGGATCTCTCAATAAACAACATGCCGACAAGATGACCTGTGCACCTGCAGAAACACCGAGAATACTCGGAAGATGTCCACTGAGAGCCCTACATAACTGTCTCAAGTTGGGGCTCTCCATGGATATATTCAAAATTAGTGTCCGTCTCTCTGCACATATATAGGCTATCTTGTTGGCGGTCTCATGTGTTGGGAAGCAACGAATTAGAGTCAAACACACAACTCGCTCCTGCCAAACTTTGGCGTCACTGCTTCCCTCACTTTCGACGCTTTCACTAAACTATCTAAACATCACAGCTACCATCGCGCTTTTTGGACGCCGTGTTCATCCTTCCTTCCTTCCTTCCTTCCTTCCTTCCTTTTCTTAACGCAGAAAATATTCCCTCGTCTCCCGACTCTGGAAGAAGTTATCCTTCAAAGCCCACCACGGTTCCCAAACTCGAATATGGAAGATCCATCCATGATGGCGACTCTGCTGAGCTGCCCACCCGAGGTGCTTAGCCTCATTGCTCACCAAGTCGATCGCAGTGACTTGCCATCCTTACGGCTCACCTGCAGTTCTTTCGGCACAGCAGCCAGCAAAGCGTTCGCTGTCGCCTTCTTTACCGAACGCAACCATGTCATCTCTCAGCAAAGTATCGAGTCTCTCGTCAATACCGTCAAGGATCCTTTCTTTGGCCCATATGTCGAATCTTTCGTTCTGAACATTCCGTCCTCGTCCTACACTCTTCCAATATCGAGAGCAGACCTCATTGTTCAGGGTCAAGACAAGCATTATGAGGAACTGCCACGAACATTGTCAACCTTTATAAAGTCCTATCGATTCATTGTTCTGATGAAGAAATTCTTCAGAGAAATCCAAGAACATCGCACACTTTTGCATCTTAGCATCCGTGTGAGCGATTCAGCATTTTCACACGGTCACGAGCGACGCAACTGTATGTGTCTGAAGGGGAACCTTATTGGCGACCAAATACGGGATCTTTGTTAGTGGATGAAACAAGCAGAAGAGGTACAGCAAGCAGAGTGGTTGGCTCAAGGCATAATCGGGTAAGACAAACAACCTCAATCTAATGAAGTGCCTCAAAATTAGTAAGACGAGCAGAAACAACTGCGGTTGCCGAATTTGAATGATTGGGATGTTTGCGTCAAAGTGAAAATCGAATGAACGATATGGCTATATCGAACTGGTTGGGATATCAGGTCATCATCATTCTCGGCTCCTGCCTTTAGCTCTTCAATAAGGTATTTTACTAGAAGCGGCGCTTTGGTCCTTTCACAAAATGGCGACGTTTTCATACATTGCTTTGATGAGAGACAGAAAAGCAGCACGTGAGGAATGAAAATCATAAGTAAATCAAGGTTATCTATATTTTCTCTTTTGTCACTCCCACCAGGGGATCTCAGTGAAACACAAATCATACAAGGTGACCTATATATCTGCATAAAGACCGAGGCAACTATGGAGAGGTCCATTGAGAGCCCCAACTTGAATACAATCATAACAGGCTCTCGACGGACCCTCTTCTAGTGGTCTTGGTTCTTCTGAATATGTATAGGTCAATTCGGTGACAGTTGTATTTGCTGAGAGCAGAGTCCCTCGTGAATTCTGATCCCCCCACGTACTGTCTTTATCTTTCGCGGTTGCTATTCAGCAGGCCAGGGTCACACACGACATTTTCATGGACGACCTTTTCATCAATGCATTTTTGTTTGAGGTGGTGGCTCTGGGCTCTCCACTTTCCTATTCTAGCAACTCGAGTGTTGTACAGGAACTTCTCGCCTATAGACAGACAGCCGAAGGGTATCGATGTCATAGCCGCAGATATCAAATCAATCAAGACCCGACAGCATGTTCCTCATCTCCCAACCTCCTCCCTTCAACCCTCCCACCATAAGCCCCTCCATCCAGAATCCACCGCTCGTTATCCTCATTGTCGTCCTGAACCCTCCTCCAAGTACTTTTCTTCTTTTCCTCTCCCTCCTTGCCCTTGCCCTTTTCGGCTCTAACGGTAGGTCTGATCATGGCTCCCAAAAGAGGATTATTACTGAAAGCTCCTCCGTTTCCTCCTTCCCCTTGACTCTGCACCGGAACTCCCATCTCTTCATTGTCTTCCTCCTCAGGCTCGGAAACAGGAGATGCGGGACGTTCGACATCCGCCATTTTCCTAACAATCTTCCCCTTTACAACATCGATACTGGCAACCACGCGCTTCTTCTCCCACTCGGGTCTGGCGTTCCACTCATTCTCCCTCATGACTTTTTGTTGTCGTTTCAGCTCTGCGGCACGTTCTGCAGGACTGGCCCACATATTTGTTCCCGACACAGGTACGTCGAAATCGGCCGCCTCGTCGTGGATACGAGTTCGTTTTGCGTTTTGGGCTTGGAAGGCTAGAAGCTTGTCTCTGTGCTGTTTCGCTTTAGAGACGCTAGAATCTTCGGAATCGGAGGCAGGGGCTGAAGATAGTGGAGATGGTGCGGCTGAAGACGTTGCTGAAGAGAGGAAATCACGACCGGTGTAGGCACGGGGTTTTGATGTTACTTCGGCGCGTTTGTGAGATGCATTATTTGCTTGTTGGCGGGCTTGTCCTCGTTCATCCTTGAGTACCCGCACCATACTTGCTATCTCGGTTGAAGAGAGTAAAGGAGTTTCGCAGAAGGTGCACGGGCCTAGACCCTCCTTAACACAAACGATTTTGCCGCAATTCGTGCAATTGGGGGCGATGGTCAGGAGTGGATGTCTCGTGGCCATGCAGTTGCAACGGCGTTTTGCGAGGTCAGATGCTGATTGGGAATTTGAGGCTAAGGTGGGATTGGTTTGCAGTTCGAGGCTGCGAATTGCCGAGTCTAGGTCTGAGAGAGTGTTTGCTGCGCCGTGCATATTTGTGCCGCCCGTGATGTTGACCTTTGTCTTTGCAGGGGCAGGAGATGCGGTGCGTGGTGTGGAACCTCGGGAAGAGGATGGCGGTGGCAAGATATCTGAGATCAAAGGTCCTGAAGCTGATGGTGGAGCTCTCGGGGTAGGTACACGTGGATTGGTAGTGGTTCCAGAAGTTTGACGAGGCAATTGTTTGGCATCCGGAGTTTCTTGCAGGGCGAGCGACTTGGCTAGTACAGGTTGTTGTTGCTGTTGCTGCTTCTTGCCTCTCGAAGATCCAGCCATGTAATCAGTTTCATCCTGTTTCCTGTACGCTGCACTCATGCCACCAACATCCTGAACCTGACGAGCCGGTAGATTGTGAATATTTGCCTTTTTCTTGGGCTGTCTTGCTTGTCTGGGAGGTACCCTCCCATCAGCAGCAGCAGGTGCCGCTGGTTTAGCTTCCGAAGGAGGAGTCTGTCGACGAGAGTTGAAAGAGGTGATAAATTCCAGCGCCTGTGACGAATCGCCCAACATATTCTTGAGATGCTCGGCAGCTACATCTTTGGGCAATGTATCGGTATAAGTGATAATTTGCTTCAAGGAATCCTCGTCCAGTGGCAACAACCGTGACAGCTGAGGCACTGCCCACGTCACAAGGGCTGTAGTCATTCTCCTGTGCTATCGCGAATACTCAGAAACACCGAGATTCTGATGTTATAGCTTTGAATTGCTTTGCTCTTAATGATCAAATAATCTGCTAGGTGCAGTGGTTTGAACGAACGACGTCAAGTTGAACGTCGCTTGGCAAAATAATCCAGCGTCATCGTCATCGATAGCGTTGTGCTTTGCATCTGTCCTTTTCGGTGTCCCCGTGCGAGCCTCGGTCGCGTATTCGTATCTTCATCCATCGCTACTCCTCTGCTTGCGGGAGGAACGGTCCGGTAGATGGTAAACTCCTTTAACGATATGCATGCATTAGTAACGGGACGGATCCTTGCAATATGCAGAAGATGGTTCTGTCAAAAAAAACATTGACTAGACGTCCACGCTACTACTGTTCCTTAGCGAGTATGCCCATGCTACGTGCAAAGTAGAGTGTAGCGACAGTGCAGCAGTCGTCACGAGCGCTATCTCCAAGAAGAGGAAATGGACAAGCAGCCGATACATTCTTTTTCGAAGCAATAAACAATTATACTAATGAACTAGGTTTGGTACTCTGCCGTCTCTTCACAAAAGACTTGGACGATATTCTCTTTCGTCCCACAAAGCAAGAGAGCAAGCCATTCTGATGAACAACAACATCGCTAATTGCTGCCAGCAAAATCCATGCATCCCAGTGATGAGTGCGCCATCCTCCTTTGAACCGGGTATGGAGCGTAAACCAGAAACAAAAACAATATCAAGAAAAACAAAAACGATAATAAGAATACGAGACAAAAAGCATCAAAACAATTATCATTCTTGCAAAAACAAAAGCATCCTCCCAGTTTAGTACGCTAAAACGTGAGCAATATATTACATGGTCGTTGTTCGGCGCTGTACCATGTCGCACCTTTTCCATGGATAATTAGAGATTGATGTGGAAGTTCTTAACGCATTGAGCGGTGATGGTCGTGTTGGTAGGAAAAAGTCATGTCGAGGTGCGCAACTCCTCAGGCGCTTCTTGCTCCAAAGGTCGCTGCGGGCTGTCCTACATGCGCTGCTTGTTGAGCTGACTCAGCATTGTGCTATCGGCGGCACTCCTGGCTGGACCAGACTCAGACTGGCTCTGCTGACTTTTAGGTTGCCCTGATTGCGTAGCAGCACCTTGCGGGCCCTGCTGTGGTGGCTGCGGTGGTTGTTGCGAATGTGCTGCAGAAGATGAGAGTGGTGGTGGAGGCTGTTGGTGGGTTGGTTGAGGCGGTTGCTGAGGCGGACCACCCCTTGCTACGAGTTCTTCAATGCGCACACCACGAGCTCCATTGGGAGGGCTAGAGCGTTCAGAAGCAGGCTGAGTCTTGATGTTCGGCTCAGATGTCATGGGCTGAGGCTGAGAGTAGGCTGGTGTGGAGCCCACATGCGGTGAAGCCGAAGCACGCGACTGATCGTAAGAGTAAACAGCCTGTGGTGATGGCCTGCGCTGCGGTGGCTGAGGTGCAAAGTATGGCTGCGCTGTGGGGGGAGGGTTCTGGAAAGATGATGCATTGGACGAAGCAGGCGACCCAGCTGCAGGAGTAAGAACCGTAGGATCCGGGTAAGTATAGTGTGGCGGACCTTGGGGCGGAGGAGGAGGAGGACCTTGTTGTTGTTGTTGTTGTTGTTGCTGCTGTTGCTGTTGCTGAGCAAGCTGCGCGGTCGCGGCAGGGTTCGGAGGCGGTAGTGTAGGAGTATGAGGCTCCTCGTTGGGGCGTTTGCGACCAGCTTCCGCACCGGGCGTGGGAGTTACTGATGGTTGAGGCGCGGCCATATGTTGTGGAGGGCCATTTGGAGGAGGGATACTACCAGGAGGCATTGCATAGATTGGCTGACCTGGGTAAGGAGCACCTGGCGGAGGATAGCCGTGCTGCGGTGTTGGATAGGGTTCGCGCATGCCGTGCTGCTGTGGCAAGGGCTGGCCATATGCTCCGTACAGCTGCTGCGGGGCTTGACCTTGCTGTCGCCAAACTGTATGGGCCGGAACAAAGGCTTGTGACTGTGCTGACACCGGAGTAAAGACACATTCCTGCGAGAACCTTTGGCAGTTAGTGCAGCGACCATCCTCTGACTGATCGAATCCAGAGCAACGAATCTGCAGCGAGTTAGTCAAAGTCCGGCCGTTTTCTGCTTCTTGGCCTAGAACTGACCTTGCGCCGTCTGCAGTATCTACAAGCAATGGCGGTTCGCTGGCGAGGTGCTGGTTGTGGCGGGTAAGGCAGAGGCGCCTGGTGTGGGTGGTATCCAGGATGAGGATGTCCGTACATGGGTGGTGGTGGCAATGACCTGTACTGGTCTGGATGTGAAGGCTGAAGAGTGGTCATGGCGTGGGGTCCTTGGTGAGGAGGTAATGCTTGACTGATTGGAGGAATCTGGGACATGTCGTTCAGTGATACAGGACTTTGTGTTCTTGGCTCGTGCAACATACCTGTTGAGAAGGCGGTCGCTGAGCGTATGGCTGGCCGGGATGTGCCGTGGGGTGCTGCCAATGTTGTTGGGGGCCGGGAGCAGTCGAGGAAGGAGGCGGAGGACCTTGCTGGTGGTGGTGCTGCTGTGGTTGTTGCTGCTGTTGCGGCGGCGGCGGCGGCGGCTGATGTTGTTGTGGTTGCTGTTGTTGCGATGGTTGTGAGGGAGGGCCGTTTGGATTCCATCCAGTGGTCCCGGGGTTGGGGTACATGTTTATATAAATACAGACGCGCGGAAACTGCGACTAATGCGCTTGACGTGGGCTTTATCGCACAGCAGCAGCAAGCAGCAAGCAGCAGCCGAGTATGCACGTCGGCTGGCGTACAAAAGTGGCAGCTGCGTCGTCGCACAAGGGAGGCGCGGGCCGCAGGCGAGCTGCAGGTTGCGATCAACGGCACTCAAGGCAAGACAGCGGCGTCGGCTGACAGCTGTACACCAAAACAAAGTGTGTCTGTCCTAAGCACTGCAACCAAGGAAGGAAAAAGGGGAAACCGCAAAAAAGTGACAGCGAATGACAGCGTGCGTGAGATGGCGAGTGAGTGAGCAATCCTCGGGAACCAAGAGGGAGTGCGGGTGAGTGGTCAGTCTTGTACAAGACGCCAAACAATGACCTCAAGCGCGCTTCTAGGGTGCGGCAGAAGGAGCGGTAGAAAGAGACGATGTGATTCCGAGACAGAGGCACGGAAATGTCCAAGGAACGGATGGTGGGGTTTCTCCCGCTATTTCAGGTGCAAAGACCGGTTGTCCAAAGCGGAATCGTTTGGTTGGTTGAATGGTACTGGTCTCAGACGGACTGGGCCGGTGCGTAGCGAGAGACGCGGACCGGTAGCCCTGTCGAGTGTGGATATGATTATGGTTTCAATTTTTCTGAAAATCCTGGCGCGAGCTTTTCTCCAAATTCTCATTCGTTGTCGTCGTCGTCTGACGTTTGACTCTGGCCACTCTACGACCTGGATGCCTCCAAGCCTCACAGCAAACTCTCAAATCACGCTTTTTTGTTTTGGCTCCGTCAATTAAAGAGGCCCTACAAGCGTGGCTTCCGCTAAACTTTTGGGGTACTGTATGCACTGTATCTGCGCGACCCTAGCGGCAATTTGCACGCAATGCAATCATGGATGGATGGACGGTCTATTGCCTGAGGATGATTTGATCGGCGCACGTTCAAAGGAAGGGCGGCCACGCCGCAATATGGTACGGTACGCTCGCCTTAGCTTGCAACGTCCTTGCCCAGTGAGAGTTTGACTTGTGCCAAAACCCCGTGCCGCAATCAAAATAATGTTTGACACTGCTTTGCGCCGGCTGCAGGAGATCAGAGCAGCTGATGGAGCAGAACAACCCGATCCTGCCGGCAATTGGAAAGCACGGTTGAAGTGCGTTTGCATGGGCGGACGAGCGAGTGGGCGACCCTTGATCGATGATGCACTTCTCCGGACCAGCAAACTAGTCAGAAGCTGTAGTAGCAATTCCTCTAACAATGTGACTAGCTACTCTTGTAGGAGCTGCACTGTCGTTAGTCGACGTTGGTCCGAGTGCTACCCGTCCTCGGCTTGCCACGCGACAGCACGAATACTGAGTTGTAGGTACCAACCAAAGCGGATCGAGTGTATGCAGCGATCTGCAGCTAGCCCCGAGCCCGAATTCGCCGTTTTGTGCAGATGTCACTTGGAGAAGCCTCGGCTGCTGCGGCTCGCGCGCGTCGCGCTTACAGGGCGATCGTGGCTGCGTGATGTTTGACCGGTAGAAAGGTCCGGCCGGTGAGCTTGATTGCTATCACTTTCTTGATGTGATAATCTCAACGCGACAGCTTGTTGGTCAAACCCGACCCTTTGGATCCACAACTACTGTATGTCAAATCTTGCTCTTCGCTTCTGCTGTCTCGAAAATGAGTCCAGATGCTATCGTATGAGTTAGTCAGACCATCTGCCATTGTGTCTTAGACAGCACGTGCGGTCCGGGGCGCTTGCCTAGTCCAACCGTCAACCCGTTGGATAAGACCCTCCACTTTGGGCGCCGAAGAAGCCTCCGTTGGGAGGATGCAAGATGGCTACGTTAGGTCGAAGCAAGACCACGCCGTTTTTGGTACAACTGCAACTGTGGAAGGCCAAGCCTGGCCATCTGTTTGAACGTTTAGAGGCATGACAATTCCCTGTCTGGCCTTTTTGGGCGATAGACCCAGGGCTTGATGGCCGGAAAAGGAGCTAGCTGACACGGATTTGCATCAGCAACTCGTGCATCTCACTGTCTAGCAGTGCTGGTATCAAAGGAGAGGAAAAGGATGAGTATCAACAAGATGCAGCTATAAGCTGAAGAGCCCTTGGGTTTTGCATTCTCAATGTAATCAGTCAGAAATGACCTGTCATCTTTACTTCATGGCAAGCGGACAAAAACTGTCAGTAGTGGCGGTCAAGACAAGGTTTTGGTCAAAAAGACAGGAAGACAAGGTCCGGGACGAAGCGCAAATGCATGGCATATCTGAATCACATCACAACTGCTCATCATGAGTCTGCCTACCCTGCCGGCAAGCCCGCATCTTCAGCGTGGGGCGGCGTATATCGCAAGCGCGCTTGGGACTATCAAGGAATCACTGTGGTTGGCCAATTTAGCCGCTTGGTGTGTGGGCTCTAACGCACCTGCGTCCAAGGACATGCGACTTCGACAATAGTAACATGTACATGCAGCCCAAATGCTGAGTCGAAGCGATCATGTAAAGGAGAAAGCTTACTCGTCCTCGCCAGATGAGACCTTTTGCAGATATCACCGCTTTTGGCATGGAAAGCATGTCAGCTCTACAATCCCCTTGGCTCCTTATGTGCTGTACGCATGCCGTCCAGACAAGTCCATTCCTGATCATGGTAATACAGTTTTTTATATCTGACCACTTTCCTACCATACACTACTGTACTACATATTAATCCATAACTCATCAACCCCAGTCAGCGGTCCGTTCCGAGGTTGGTAAGGACGCACTAACGAAAAAGGAGGACAAATACGAAAGAAAAAAAAAACGCCAATCATCCCAATGCCCAGATAGGGGAGAGCATGAACAAAATGCCAACGTTGACCCGTCCGTGGCCTGCCGAAATGGTGCGATCGTAGATGACAATGATTTCGTGAACGGCCAACATAAGGTACGGTACGCAAGACGATAGCGGCGCGGGTCGACCAGGACCGCCCGTCCAACCTTGATCATCCTGTTCCATGGTCGGGAGATTATTTTTTGCTTTGCAGGCTTGTAACACTTTTGGTGGATGATGATCGTAAGGACCGCGCAAGCTTTGCTTCAAGTAGCTTGCCGAAACAGCCACAAAAGCAGGCATTCCCTGGTTTGCAAAGGTGGAGAGCAAGCAGCAGCCCATCATGATCTACCACTACTCTCGCTCTCTCTCGCATCAACGGAGGACGAACTTGGGGAGCAAGATTGTCCAGACATGGGTAGCACAGACGAAGCGCCTACATTGCCATACATTATATTATTATGTATCGATATTGTGCCACGGCAGTGTGCATGCATCGTAAGGGAAGCCTATGCTCAAAAGAGCAAAGTACGTCGTCAGGTGATTGATTTCTCATGCGGACGGTCGATGCGAAACGCACGCACTAAAAAACGCGCAGAACGATCGGTCATAAATTCTTTGCGAGACTTGCTGATTATGCGCTGGCAAGTGGACGACTTGTCACTGATGAACGATAACCTCAGTCGCTGCTGCACCAGGCTGCGCGTGATGGTCTTGATGGTTATATATATATGCACGCAGAAGACATTGTCATATCGGTGAGCATCGTGGCAGTCGACAATTTGTTGATGAAAATCTGCTTTATGTGGCAGCATGTAAAGTTGATCGAGTTTTGGTGACCGTGTTCGATTATTGATAGCCCACTGGTCTTGGCAGCCTTCAGAGATGATGTATGCGATCATTCAAACCCAGCGGGAAGGAATAATGAGTACAGAATTTCACCCACCGTTCAACGGCGATCGAATTCCTCGTTGGCTTTGCAGAGACATGTCGCGACAACTGTTTCAGACCCTCAGCCAGACTCGTTATCATTATCTTGATCATCCTCATCATCATCATCGTCGTCGCCGTCGTCGTGATCATCATCCTGCAGACTGTCTTCCTCGGCATCTTCGTCTGGCATAACTATGCGATTCAAGCAAGCGATCTAGGAGGCATCATAAACGTTAGCGATGTATAAAGGATCAGCTTGAATGCTCAGAAACATGGTGCAAGGTTTCAGAGCTGTCTGCTTCAAAACCAAGGACTCAAGCTGAACAAGAACGGCACGCCGCGGGCCGAACGGCTTTCTGCCCCCTCGCGAATACTGACTCGCAGCTATCAAAAGTCCATTCCCCATCTCCGTAGCATTATTGAGAAACGGTGTAACAAGCGTACCATGGTTCACACACTTTCTTCTTCATGGTGGAGTGGGCCAGGAAGAGTAGACAAGCGTAAGGGAAATTGATACTTACAAACGGCTGCATCGCTGAGAAGAGCTCCGCAATTCGGCTCAGGACTTGCTTGTCGAGTACTGTTGCGTCAGTCAATTTGGTGCCGACTGTAAAGTTCTTGAGGCGAAGGAGGCTGATGTCCGGATGCTCAGTGCCGTATCCCTATCACAGAACAAATGGTCAGTCGAATTTCTTTCAAAGTGCACCGTCGTATGACCATCAATAACTCGGCTTCATCCTGCCTCCGTGTTAATTTTGGTGAACCAAAAAAGACACATGATTATCAGGTAGGTTCAGCTAGCGGAGTTCGACCGACTAGTCTACCAAACAACCACGGCTGCCCGAATTTCGTGATCTCGGCATTCGTGTCCTTTTCTTTTTGTGAGCAGAGGTGTGAGCGGACCTCCTCATCAGCTGTGCCACATGAACTAGGGGTATGTTTGAATGCTTTTTCGCGCCTCCTCCTGATTGCAAGCATGAGTACATGGTGAGGGATTCTCCTGTTGATCTCATGGCAGCCCAAGCCGTTTGAGAAGGTGCAAGACAGCGCGGGACGCCCCAGCCCGAGCGGGAGACTGCTTCGGGGGAAGTAAGCATGGGCCGGCCCTAAGGCTCGCAATCACATCTTCAATGTACCCTTCTGCATCCTCTCCGATCACATCCTTGTGATCAAGTCTTGCATCTTTCCTTCAAACCTGATTTCAGGAGGATCAACAGGAGGTCGTCTCTGGTCATGCAAGCTGCTGTTTGTAGAGGGTGGATAGGATAGCCGGCCGTTCCAGCAACGGTCAATGTCAGCAAGACTTTCTGCTTGCCATGTGGCTTGTTGTGAGGCAGGCGCCGGCCACTCAAGGATCAAACCGCCTGATGCTTGGCTGCTCAACCTTCAGGCTGACACAAGCAAGACTTCATGGACCTGCCACATGCAAGGGATCGGTGAAACGTTCCATGCTGAATACACTTTCCTCACGTCACGGGCAACTGGTTGAGCTATCTCAGGACCTTACCTTTGGTTTGGTGCGCAATGCATTCTCCGCGTTCGAAGGTGAGCTGACAAAAGCTTTCACCACCTTGTCAGCTTTCTTGGGAACGTTGTCGAAGAACTCCCTCCTCATCTGATCGCCCGCTAGGACGTCTTTGAACCGCTGTGGGTGCCTGTCGATAAATTCGCGTAGTCTTGTTAAAGCCTGCGCTTCAGGATGCCACAAACCTCCTCCTAAATGAACTAAGAGTCAGCTAAACCCCTTAGCAACGCAAAAAAAAGGTTCGAGAGTCCCATCGAACGCAACAAACAGATCAGGCACTCGCTTGTTCCTCCATCGCATGCTCCAGCTTATTTTTGAGCATAGACAACGCCCTTCTACACACGAAGACCGACAAAGCTGGCGTACATCTTCCACAAGTACATGTTGGTCCAGCACCATCCTGTCCAACCGAGCTATCGAGAAGTCGCCTTGGTAGTCTTGAATAGTATACAAGAGCTCGAACAAGTGGAATGGAGACTGCTGAGATGGACCGAAAAAGAGTGGAAGAACATCATGTTCCTTCAGACAGTCCGTGATGACAAGAGCATCTTGCATGAAGATGTACCAAGCGATATGCTGAGGGACGCCTTTGCAATGGTAGGATACATCGGGACGAATATGGAATAGAAGTCCAAGGATGTGGTGCTGAGTCGAAGGCAGCAACAAGCTCTCATGTTGATACACTGACGAGCATACGCGTGGTATCGTTGCCACCGAGGCTCATCAGGAAGATGAAGACCATCGATCAAGCTGTAGTCATGACCTGATTGTTTACCAGGTCGATGTTCATACAGCTGACTCGTGCAAATCTCACCAAGGTCCAGCCAAAGAACAAGGCATCAACTTGTAAGGTTACCGCGCGGAAAGCCATGGTAACATTGACCTTAAGCACGTCAAGCATGAACGATGCAATCCAAAGTCTGATCTTGTAGAAGTCCAACACAGTTCGATCCTGTTGCTTCCTCGAGAGTTGGCTGACGAGTATTGGTATGCCAGGGCTCCACCAAACACGGACCACACACGGACCAGACTTCATAGATCAGATAGGTGGTCCACTATGAATCTGACGACTCCTGTAAAGTGCGCGTCCCGTTCCTTGCGACCCCACCGATTGTCCTTTCCCGAGCGGCTGTCGGCTCAGGGGCGCCAATGTGTCCTCGGCTGCCAAATTGTGGAAATGACCAATAGGCAGATCAGGGCATATTACCTTGTCACCACTGTTGAATAAGAAAAAAAGAAACCAGCGTAACACTTACCAACAAAGCTGTCATTTGGAGTAATCTGGACATAATATGCTGCATATGGGCCTTTTCGTCCGGTCCGAGACCTACATATAAACCACTCTTTTTAGTATTCATTCTTGTCATCTTTATACCCGATGGCCACCGACTGGCGTGGCTGGTCTGTCTGAAATGTGCTAAAGGGCTTTCGTACCATGCGGCGGAGAAATATGGCTACAACGGGAGGTTGTGTCTCAGTAGTGCTCAAGCTAAGATAAAGTAGACTGATTACCTACCTTGTATGGCGTGGGGTCTTTGGAGAATCGAATATCCCTGTAAATCCTGAAGACCTTCATTGCACGATGAAGAATCAGCCATGTATATTCCATTGAGATGCATACTTGGTTGACCTACGACGTCTTTGATCGGTAACTCTGGAATTGTGTCATCGAGTTTCATCAACTCTTCTGACAGAGATTCGACGAAAGAGTTCCAATCTTTCAACGAGTTGCGATAGTCAGGATCGTGCACTATTGGTTCCGGGTTGAGTCAGTGGATGTAGGGCAGGCTTGTTTGCTTCTTCTCTCGGAGGCTTGAAAACGACCCAATGAATATGGCGGTGTAAGCAAGGACTGTGGAGTCTACCAAAGATCATGTACTTTCTTTGCTGCAAGCTAGACCGAACAGAATGAATGGTACATGAAGACTCTCGATATACGAGCTTCGTCTCTGCTAGAAGGTCGGGTACCAACGAGCATGCCGTTTTATCAATGCTTCTCCACTCGAACAAAACCGAAAACAAGACATGTGCCGCTGGTACCTGTTCGTAAGAGCCATGAAAGTATCTGTTCAAGCACAATACAGGAATTTGCTCATAGTTTCGCAAGGCAAGGGACATAGAGAGATGGTAGCAACTTACTCTTCATCCATTCCCGGTCGTTGTTGGCTTTCAAATCTCTAAGGAAGAGCATTGTGTTCGGGTGAATAGTATCATCGGCATAAGGTGTGCTTCCCGCGGTTCTAGGCTTGGGTCTCTTTATCACGATCTGAGTGCCTGGGGCGAGACCTGTTTTGACACCTTCTCTCCAGAGCTCATTGCCCTTTGTGGCTTCGACCTTGACAGATTTGCTCGCTTTCGCAGAAGGTTGGGACTTCCGCTTCCGTGGAGGCTTTTCTTCTTCTTCAGAAGTGAAGTCATTGTCTTCGTCTTCTGCGTCCTCTGAATCTACGACGTGCTCATCGTCGTCATTGTCGTCGTCCTCGGCACTGTGTAACTCATCCTCATCGTCTTTGCCATTTTCCACCTTTGGCTCAAAGTAGGGACTTTTGGTTCCGGCTCCCGAGACCCTTGCTGAAGATCGTTGCTTTCGTTTGCGACCAAGACCCTCGTCAAGGTCAACCTCCTCGCTTTCGGTCGCTCGCACTGTTCTCCGGGCCATATTGCGTATGTTCTATTTTTCCAGGTGGAGAGTGATTGTCGCGCCGAGATATAGCAATTTTTCCTGAATGTTGAGAAGCCTAAAGGGATCCCCGGATGAAGTGTACCAGACTTTGCGTGATATGTGAAAGTGCAAAGGTCAGTGTCAGGTGTATCGGTTTTGTAGGGTCGTATTTCTGCGACAACGGAGACCCAGAGCTCGGGGACTGCATGACATCAGCCTGTATAAAAGCTTATCGATAGAGAGACCCTATATCAGTGCGCAGAGAGCTTCGATCCGAGATCATGGAGCTCGAGACACATCATTTATTATACAGCACGGTGACAATATGGTAGTTCATGACTCACGAATCACCATGGTCAGTGGTCGGCGATTTTGCCCTACTTTGGCGCAAGAACGGCGGTGTATAGTTCGGTGCTAGGGATATAGGCAAGTCATCGTTAAGTATGGTATGAGTGGGGGATGTCTCTGGTGGCAAGGTGTTCTGGGTCGCTATTGCTCTTCAAGGTTCAGACGTCGTTTAGAGTCTCATGGTCGACGATACTTTGAAGTAGGCATACCTTATGCGAGACATTGTCCTTGGTCGTCTTTCCTCAATATGCGCCCTCTTTGGCCGTCCCTTTTTCAGACGTCCTCTCGATTTTTGCTTCTTCGGTCATTCCTCTGCAACATCTGTATTGAATCTTGACCCATGGACGCTCAGATTTTTTCGACCTGCGAAGAGCACCAGAGATCTATTTCGGCTGAGCCTTTGGGGACGTCACCATCAATACGAACTGACTGTGTTACAATTCCTTGAATCGTCAACCCGCAGCGACAAAGCGTATACAGCCATAACGGCACTCAAATCAATAGCATTTCTTTCAGTCTTTATGGCCCTCATCAGAAAGTTAAAAAAAAAAAACATCAAAATGGGCTGAGTCGTGGCTACATTGGCGCTCTTCAGTGTAAGACAGGGTTACGACCGCTACCAAACGTCTTGGTCGTGATCTTCTAATGCATAGGACACAAGACGAACGAGTTTCTCGTAATTCTTTGTGTCCAATTTTACTGTTGAGTATTCCGTCCATGTGGTTTATGCAAATGATTGTATGGTTGATCAAGATCATAGAAGTCCACGAAGTATCGGGGCCTACTTGAATAGTCAGGCTCAACTGATATATGGATCTATCCAGCTATATACTGACCATGTGTTCAGTTCTGCAGGAAATCTACATGGAGATTATCCTTGGAATGGGAAGACGTGCTTCACCAACGGCTGCAAACGAAGTGGAGGTAGACCAGCACCCCTATACTCTATGATCTCTAGTCTACCATCGTCTTCATGCCTATATCTTCCACACAAGAGGTTCAACTTCAAGAAGCCTACGCTCTCAATGGTGACCTCCAGAACCCGTGCTTTTTCTGGGACATGCCGACCGTTCTCTATACATACGGCTGACTCTTCCAACGCAACTATGCTGTCAGCATAATTAACCAATTCTCCGCTGTACTGCAAGCCTTCACGTCTGTTTATTGTCCGTAGCAAAATGAGAGCCCGCTGTCTGATTTCATGAGAGCGACATTTGAGACAAGCCAGAAACAGAGTAGGCAGTATTGCGTATTCTAGAGAGAAACTATCTTCTTGACGCTGTGGTAAGGGGCTGTAAGGGTCGTAGATCTTTTGACTACGAGCTCGAGGTGGATTGGGCTCTTGCTGTCTGGCACGAATGTATTCGTCAACCAAATTTAAGGCATGGGCGAACCTGGGTTCCATATCATCCATTGGACTGCTACTCGTGGCTCTTGACTCTTCAAGCACGATCAGAGATGCAAAATGCTGAATTTGCATCAGGATCACCATTGAATGTTGATGATTAGAAAGAACTGCCATTGCAGATAACCATGCTTCATGATCTCTGATCAGCGTCGACAACTGTCGCAGCAAACCGTGTCCAGTGGGAAACTCGATAGAACGACTGAGGCAAGCAATTATGCAGACTCGGAGTGCGTGCCTATAAGTGTCGAGTTGTGTACCTGCGATATGCTTTTCTGCTCGCTTCAGCAATTCTGCCCGCCACTTCAGACCAGCGCTTACAAGACTGTCGAGAACTTGTTTGGCATGCGCGATTGAAGCAGAATAGGTCGAAGAAATGGTCGGTAGTCCAATAGGCGGCTCTGCTTGTCTATCCTTTCCCAGTAGAACCGGTGCCTGAGCAAAACAGAGTGAGTCTGATGCCAACCAAGTCAAGGTGGCGCTGAAAGGTTCCAACTGATTCTCTTTGACTTTTCCGACCCCAAGACCTAGATTGCTGCCTTCTGTGATACGGCAACCTAGACGGAGATGAGCAATAGCAAGAGATATGTCGCCCTGATATATCTGGTATATGACAAACAGCAAGCAGCACAGGATCACAGGCTCTGTACTTGCTTGTCCAGACATTGCACGACCGATATACTTGTGGAGCAAAGCAATCGCCTTACAGTATTGCTTTAAAGCCAAGCCTGACTGTACCTGTGTTGGAGGTGTGTAGAAAGTATGCCCATTCTCGGTGAGACGCTCTCTAGCAATACTACCAAGGGCGGACATGGCATAGTAAATTGCAGGTTCACTCTGAGACAGCTGCAGAGCAATGTTTGTCCAGTCATGAGGAGATATGTGGGCAAGTCCTATGACAATGTTGTCCTGGAAGTATCGAAAAGATTGCTTATCATCGGAATTTGTGCTGAACAAGATAGATGAAAGTGACGGTGTAAGGCCGGTAGTTGATGCTGCTGGAGCAGATAGGAGTGGTCGTTCGGGTGCCACAATCTGGCTACCGCTCGCAAGAGAGCTGTAACCGTCGCAAGTACGTCCCGTTGATACACAATTCCTGCAACATGATGTACCTTCATCGCATTTGATACGTCTGATTCTGATTCAAGAGTGAGCATGGAGTTTGATGCATTCAGTCGTTCTTGTCCTATGTATAGCCTTCTCACTCACCGACACGTGCGGCACGCATTTCTACTATACTTGGTGCCCACGACTCGCTGCCGCTTTACTTTTGTCTCCATGCCGTCTTATGATAGACATATTGTGGAGGCGTCAGCTTGAAGATGAAGTTCGAATTCAGGGAGTAATTAGACCCCACGTTTGTAGGATTCGCTTGGCTGCATCAACCGTAACTTTTCTGATTGGTTGCTTCGATAAACATGGGAAGCGAGAGATAAATTTGGCATGACAGGCCGTTTGGAATACGATGCAGTATTTGACAGCTCCTTGCCATGATTGTGGAAGATGCAGCCATGATTGGTCGCCTCGATAATCTGGCGAATCGGAAGAGTGACAAGAAGGGATGGGTACATGCATTCCTCAATTTCCTTGCCAGTTGACAAGAAGTGGCTACAGGAAGATGCATACGATCCTTTCAGGACCTGACACCAGCACTCTCAAGCTCTTCGTATAAGTATAGCAGTATGGCCACGTTCTCAAACGACAGAAACTCTTCTCGTTGCAGCAATTCCACGTCCCTCGTTCCTTAAGATTCATTTCAGTATGTTGTCGCACGGCGCTATTATCGTCATCGTCCTCTTCGCCTGCGCAATAGTAATTGCTTGCGGTTATGCCATATGGTTTGTGGCCTACAGGGATAAAGCCGAGACTCTGGACAGGTCAAAACCTGCAGGCGACCAAGCCCAGTACATGCGAGAAGTCAGGCATAAGAACATTGAAGCCTTCTCCTGTCAATACGGAGCAAAGATGCCACGATATTCCAGCCCTGTATACCAATGAGCATTCCGAGCTGTATCGGGAGATCTCTTGCTCGAGACGTCGAAGATGATGTAGCACGGCCAAGGTACGACCATATCGAGGGTCGCATACTGCACGATACTTACCCGCCTTCAGGACGCTAGGCCTTCTATCGTATTTTCCGTCGATCAAGTTCCTCGACTCAGACCAAGGAATTAGCTATGGTCTTGACCGGCTGCATACATACGCGTACGCAAAAGACCTGGCGTCTGACCAGCGAAAACCGAGACTATGTCGTTTCAAGGCAGGCAGTAAATTATTCTCGGCGAATTGAGACGGGAGGGATAAAAAGAAGGCCACAAAGTGGCAATGCGCTCCGAGTCAATTGTCGAGGTCGGAGAGGCCTGTATCTGGAGTGCTCTCGGAGGAGTGAACATAGTGCTTGATTCAGGCCTGCAGCGTTGCAGTCGAGTCGTTGTCAAGTCATTGTCTCCATGATCTCCATTGTTGTCAAAGTACCAAAACTCGGCGCTCGAAGTTGTTGTCGGTAAATTCTGAAGCCACACTAGTCCCAATTAGGCATGGCCACGTCAAACATATGATCTTCCCTCCATTACAAACATCACCACTACCAACAAGAGAGCCGCATTGCAGGCGTACACATGGTTTTGTACACATTCGCTCGCCAATGTCTGCTGTTTCAGCCACTGTTGAAGGTCGAGCAAAGTTGCAGTCATGGGAGGAGCTCAAACGCCTCATTGTGCCTATCTACTCTGCGGAATGTCCATGTCGAAAAAGCTATACATGAGTCCAGATTATCGCCTTCAAGATTTGCTCTATTTTCATCATCATTGGTTTCGTATCTGCACCATGTTGATATCAGGGTGTGTCGCTGCTACCTCTCAATTTCCGAATGGTGTGGTTTACTTACACAGTACCTGCATGCATGTCAGCCTTGTCCTAAGCCACCAACACGGCAGATGCGCTCGAGACTCACTCGCAGACCTAAAATTGAAAATGGTTGAAACTGATTAGCATGTTCCTATCTACACCTGAGCCATAAGCAGGCATAGATGATACTCACGCAGGCATTTTCCGTTGTACTTATCACAGCCTTTTCCGCGTCTTCCGAGAAAATACACACATCAACACATCATGTGGACATAATTTCCTGGCCCGGAGACCTTGAAGGATTCAACATGCGTTTATTGCTGCAAGATGGTACTTGTATGCAGATGTTTTGTGGTGTGCAAGGCTGACCCAAGTTTCCATATCTACAAGTACAATTATAATATCCCTGGGCCCCTCTCCTTACCACTCATTAGCACTACCTCTTCTCGGTCGATATCTGCCAGCAATAACCCTTCGGAATTCTCTATTTCTGCTCTTCTTTCCTGCGATTTGGTAACATCGTCGTTGAAACCGTCAAGAATGAGTGAATCGAGAAGCAAAGATGAATGGGCTGGGTGGAATTTTGGTCCATTCTTCTTCGACGAGTCTCAAAACATGACCAGTTGTACTGTGGATGCCGATCCCGATATTGCTGGTATAGGAGTAGTGGTTGCGTTCATCGCTGGCTCATTCGTCACTACCGTGGCCTCTGTCTGCGCAGCTCTACTTGACGGCATCTTGGAAAATGGAGAGAACATTTGGCCTTTGTTTGTCACAGCGTGGCTTTCTCGGCTCACACACCGGGGACGCTACAAGCAATATTATAAATCATGGCGGCGTGTTATAGAAAAGCTCATTCTCGGCTTTGCCGACCAACAACTCGTTACTGGCTTCGCATTGCTAGTCGCAGCATGGCTCAAGCTGTACCTTAGGAACCAAGGGTTTCTTTGGTAAGTAAGAGACAAACTATCTCATCTCGCTCATGACGGACGCAAACTTTACTGACGCAAGTCGTGTTAGTTACCAAAACTCCCACTTCTATCTCGTGTTATATCTTGCCTGCTTGTCTAGCGGGACACACCTGGCTTCGATTCTTGTGTTGGTCAGATATTTCAAAAAACACCCGGTGACCGCCAAGATCCGTATCGCCTTTATCATCCTTTTCGCACTCTTCCTGACTGGTAGCCTTATCTGGATTATCGTAATTCCTACGACTAGCCTCTCCAAGTTGGCCAGGCATTGGCCAGCGTACGGGATTATTCTTTTTCTTTGTGCAATATGCCTTTTCATACTGTATATATATTGGATCACTATCATGCGCGTCATAGCACCCGAGGACTCGCATTTGAGAGAGACAATATTCAAGATTCTGACCTATCCTCTCCGAATTCCCAGCAGAGTCTGGCGACGATTCAGAGCTTCTCGACACAAGGAGTATCACCGGTCCTATGCCGCTGGAGAAATGGACAAGAGGATAAGTATGCTAAGACGGCTCGGGTACTTTCTGATATTTGCGAATGGCGGCCTGGTGTTCTTGATTCAAATCGTCTGCTCTCTGCTATCCCTGGCATTTGTGCTCGTCGAGAAGTTCGCTCAACCTTGGGGTAATATCCGAGAAGACTACGACGTCAAAAGCCTCAGCAATGCAGAAGAGAATTCATTTGGCTTTGGACAAATCGTCGCTTTGATCCTCCTCACCTTACCAGTCCTAGCTGCCCTTGAGGCATATTATGGTATGTGATTGTACCTGTTTGTGGACTCGCACCATGCTGACTTCTCTCAACAGAAGAGAAAGTTAATCGAAAAAAACGTTCAAGATCGTCGAAATCTTCCGGGGCATCTGAACTTCAGATGACATGATTGCATGTGGCCGCGTATCTGAGATATGCACAGCCAGGGACAGATTCACAAGATCCATTCTGCCCAAATCGTTTCGAGATCCAATAAGAGTCTATCGTTTCATGGCGATTGTTGCAGTCCCTCCTAGATCCCTATCACCTATGGAATGGATACGTGAAAAACGTTCTGCAATTCATTCGCACCTTCCAACCATACTCATAGGACTCAATCAATGATAACCCCTGAGCGTACTTTCGTCTGCAATGAGAACAGCTAGTTCAAAAGACGTCGAGCATACCCGTGGAGGGCCTCATGAATGCGAGAAACAAATCAGGCTGTTTGGTGCATTAAGAGTTCTGGCAAGAAGTTTCAACCGGATTGGGCTAGCGTCACACAGAGTCTAGCTTGGTTAGACTAGACCGAGTGATACTTGAGCACACTTTCTTACTATACTTAGTGTACTAGATTGCATGTGAACATAAGTATTACCTGATAGCGACGGCGATTACTAATGAAGTACTTCTGACATCGAGATCCTATCTATGATCCGGAGAAGATCTTCCAACAGTGTAGTCTTTTTGCACCCTGATGCCATGCTCCATAGGCGCCGCTCCAGTGGCCAGTGGCACGATGTCCTCGGTGGACGCATACGACCTTGTCGCAGACCGATCCGAGGAGCTCTCGACAGGACTTTTCCCATCTTTATGGAAATCAGACCCGACGTCCATCTCGTACTCGTCGATTTGCACAAAGTCTTCTTTGCGACCCATGGTGCTCATCCGGGATTTATCCGTCTTGAGCGTCCATTTGTTGTTAGAGACGACCTTGCTCCTCTTGCTGTTGCTGTTTTTCGTGTCATCGTAGTAACTGTTGGCGGTGACGGGTTTGGGGAACAATTTTTCGCGAACGATGCGAATGAGGGAGCGTATGGCAGGTGCGCAAGCGACCATGACGCCGACGTGGGTTTCTACTGCTGACCAGTATCCCACGGCAAGGTAATCCCAGGTTACGTTGCTTGTGTGGGCGAATTGAATGAGGAACTTCAAACGCAGGATACTGACAATGGTGACGCTAGGCGAGCTGGTCAGCATGGAAAACCAATCAGAGTGTCAGGGGCAAAAAACTTACAAGCCACCACCGAGGAACATGATCATGATACCCAACTTGCGGCGCCAACTCATGGCAAGATGTCTCAACTCATCCATGGGTAGGATGATTACTATCAGATCAAGAATGATGTTGATAGCGGCAGATGCCCAACCATCAGCATTGAGATTTATGCATTTTCCGTGATGCTCTCCATCCCATTTTTGCCAGGCCAAACGCAGAGGGATGCACTGCAGCGCAGTCGCCGTGACGAAAATGACAATGTACAAAAGGCAGGCCACGATTACGCCATAGATCATGCGTCGGAGCTTGTGATCAGGGAAGATGCGGAGGTAGAAAAGACACATGGATATCTTGGTCAGTCCGATCGCTGCCAGGTAGAGGAGCTCGGTGAAGTAAAAGATCTTTGTGAATTGGTCAGTATGGGCCTTTCACAGTCTTGAAATTCTTGTTGATATACCTCCAGAATTCTTGTGATATTCTCGAACGGTACGAACCACATGTCTTTTCCCATGCCGATTTGATTCACTGGAATGTCAGTTGAAGCAAGGATGACAAGGACTGTATAACTCACATGCATATGCGCAAATCGTCAGCGGCACGATGAATAACTGTTTTCAGTCAGTCGAGTCCGCGGTGCAGGCAAAGTTCCTACGTTACCATAGCTACGCTGATAGCCCAATCATCAAGTCCCCATTTCGAACCAGCAAAAGGCAAGCGAGCCACTACTCGCAGGAGATAGGCAAGGATGGCTATTCCTCCAGGGATCAGGGTAACAAGAGTTCCAAGCAGCTGCTTGTCACGACGCTTTGCACCCAACAATGTTTGGAGGAATGCTTTGGCAGCTACATCAATCATTAGTGGACTATTCTCAGATCGGTTGCTTAGACGAGCCACGTACTGAGTGCTTGCTTGATGGTACAGCTGGCTCTGACACACACGCTCAATTCATCCTGGAGTTCTGTGTTGTTCTTGATGCAAGCGATGTCGGTAAGATCGCACTCTGACGCTCCGACCGTCGTTATTGTGCATTGCAACTATACGCAGTCAGCCTCAGGATTCAAGAAGTGCTGCTTTGGTTGGTCGCATATAACATACTGCACAGGGAGGCAATTCCTTCAATGCAAGTGCTAGGACGTCGGCACCATCCTGACTTTGTGCTTGCGTATAACACGCAAAGACGAAGAACAGCAGTGTCACGAAGAGTTTCATGTTTAGCCCTGACCAAGAAACAACTGCTTGCGGTCCATCAAATGACCATTACGAAGGGAGTGTGGGCTGGGAAAAGGTTATATAGAAACGCTGGATGGTCAGAGATTGTTCCCAAGCTGGGTGGACTCATAATTGCAATCGGCAATCCAACAGTTGACAAGGTACCTGACTATACTTGGTCGCTCCGTGGGTGAAGGTAATCTTAGTACTGAACTATAAGATCTAGCGCAGGGAAATCACTGGGGAAGTGGAAGATCCAGTGCTTGGTCTCGTGGTGCGACTCATGGGTGGAGATCAGTCGCCATAGAATACCCATAAACGCTCTAGCGTGTGGCCGAAAAAATGCTTGTGCGCAACTTTTTCATGGTAGTCACGTAATCTGGTCGACAGTCATACGAACGTGGAGATCTGGTATAGGTTTTTGGAAAGGGATACCGAAATTTCTGAAACCACTAGTATCAGCCACGAGAGCTTGAGGATCACAAGCATGTACGATTGATACAGGGCAGTGGTCTCAGTGTGTGGCCTCTAGCACGAGACTCATAGGGGACATCTGGAAGAAGGGATCGAGAGGGACCGAACCAGTTTGAGTCAAGAGACTTCTCAAAGAAGGAGGCTTAGGTTCAGCGTTACTGTACTTCTCGGGAATCCGTGACTGTTGGTCGACTAGTGTACCGGAACATCACGCCGCAGTCTTTGAAGTTGAAGACCGCAAATCATCACAAAGTTAGGTCAGGAAACAAGGCACGTGGAAGAGGGCCGGCATTGATATCATGTCATCGGCAGATAATCTTCAGTATACGGCGGTAAGGCTGCGAGCTTGGCTGTGGACTATCCATCTTGATACTCTTGGCGGGACACGGCTTGATGATAGAGATGGACCGCACTAAAGTTGTAGTCACGAACAGCTACCAAGGTGTTTTGTAACCATCAAACCGTTATGCTCAGTTTGACAGTAGTTCGTCTGTGCTTCAGGCTATATCCTCGTACCGAAGAAAGCCCACATGGAAGAAGGAAAAATATGCGATGGAAGAACACCGTTTCGGGATATGCAGATTTGAAACATGAGTCGAAAGACAAAATGCATGCAACGCTCTCAGGGTTCGAACTGTGTATGATTCAAGAATCATGAACGAAATAGCGACCAAATTTTTTTCGGTTGCTACAAGTCTGTACTTCGTACTTCGTATCGTATACGGCGTCTACTGACTCAAACCATCCATTGGCATTAGGTGTTTGTTGAATGGGTTCATCACTACCGATGAAGGAAACACAGAATTGAACTTAACAAGGTGAATTCGAAGATTTACTGATGAAGTGGATCAACTCCTCTATTCCCCCATCCTCTCCACGAACACAACAGCAGATCACCCCGTATATCGGCCGAGTCGGCAATTTGAACAAAGAGCTAGGCACTGTGTAAACGCTGACTCGGTGCCGTCTCTTTGCAAGCTATCGACACTCTTTGCTCCGCAAGCTTTTGACATTTTCCTGAATCAACAGCTTTCGGAAGAAGGGAAAAAACATCTGGTCGACCAGGGATGACTTCGGTCGTGCCACGGATCATGAGCTATTTCACGGTCATCGTCTCTTCTGACCAGTCTTCAAGGACGTTGAATTGCAACCCGGACCAAAGTTGGGAATGTGTCGGAAACATGTTCTGGCTTCTTGACAAATTCATGACTAATGATAGTACTCAACCATTATGTGATTCTTTACGAGCTCCGACATAAAGCCAGACTTTTGGACCACATGGTTTCCGTCAAGAGAGTCAACACCAATTACTCGACTAGCGTCTTTGAGTGAAAGCTGAAAGGGACAATCATAATCAGCTCGGTCGAGCACCTCAACAACATCATCGTGGCAGAGCCTCCTTTGGTCACGTCACCATTATTCCACTCTTGATCGACCACTAACCATTGACCACTGACCTAATCTTATCTCTCCTGCAGATCCACAGATCCAGATTATTCATTCGAAAAATGCTTCCGAGAGGGGAACGAAGACAGTCAAACTCGTTCCATCACATATTCAGAGCTATGATTGCAGAAATCATAATTATGCGATGGTAAGTACTTCTCCAAACCATATCGTCACTCGCTTAAAGCATATTCTCTCAATCTACAAATGATCATGGCGCGATGATCTTCGCTCGATAGTCGAGGTGGGTAAAGAATCACAACTATGAAAACAAATCTATATAATGCATCAAGAAAGAATAATAAGCACGTACGGCCACAGTCAGCTGAAAACTGGGCATCCCGTCCGCTCTGCCATACATAAGCAGTTGAACGGCAGATTAGTACTACGGTGGGTGACCACGTGGGAATCCCTGCTGCTGTACGTTTTGATTTTGGATCTTCCTGATCCCTGTCCATCCTCTTTTTGCTTGCCTCTTATAATGGATACGACGAGTGGATGTAGAGCGAAGCACGGTCTGGGTATAGATGTAGTAGTGGTGGTGAAGAAGGACAAAACACGAGTACTCCACCCTCATTGCCAATTTCATCTTTCCATACTCACAAAACAATCGTCACCGCTGGTTTGTTCATCAAGTTCGATTTCCTGTCCAGCTTCCTCAGGTCACCTAGTCTCACAGTTTTCTTCTTCGACGGACCAAATCGGACGTTTTAGAGTGGCATTGTTATAGCACATTTAAGACTTGCCCTGTCAAAGGGGGAATGAATGGAATTGTGAACATCAAGAGTGGCTTTGACTTCTACGCGATGTATTGCTTCAAGAGATTACTGGCTTGTAGTCGAACCTGCTAAGAAAGTATCAAATCAATTTGAAGCAATAAAAAAAAAAGCCGTTCACATCAGGAGTCTGGCTGCTGTCCGAGGGGGACTCAGATGAAACAAATCTGCCTCCAGAAGGATATATATATATGCAATATGGACAAAGGAAATGAGATAAGATATCTAGGATGGGAACTAAGGGGGCTGTGGTTATTGAATCTTTGATTCGTAATTTGACAAAGTAGAAGAGTAAGTGGGATGATCTCCAGAGTTGATGGACAGATCGAGGCAAGAATTACAGGCCATCTCACAGGGACGAAATGGCAGTCTGCCATCTTTGTTCATCTTTCCTGTAGGGGAAAAAAGGGTTAGCAAATCTGTATATCATGAATGCCAGAAATAAAGAGGACTTACTTGTCAAAATGCAACAACATGCCCAAAACGGGCACCAACTGCAACTGATGCTTGCGGTCCTTTTGTTCCAAGAACTGCAACAGCACGTTTTTCAAGTACACGTAGTCCAATTGCTCCACACCTCCACCCGACCCAGCACCACTCATACTCACCATCGACCCATTCCTAGATTTTGGTCCCGGAGAACCTATCCTGGAGGAATCTATCGATGAACGAGCAGAAGGTTGGATGGATTGTTGCCTTGTCTTTGGATTTTGTTGTTGAAGCGTGCGTATCTCTTCCGCCATGGCCTTGGAAGATTTCTGAAGCTTTTCTAACCGTTGTTCCTTTTCCTCGACTTGTTTCCTCAGATCCATCTTCTCTTTCTCGAGCGAGTTTGTCGTGCGTTCGCCTTCGTCCAATGCGTCACGGAGTTGTGTCATGGCTGCACGGACCTCGGCCAGTTCATCTTGGGCTTGGGATGCTCTTTTCTCCAAGTCTTGTTTCTGCTGCTTGAACTTTGATTCCCGTTTCTCAAACTCTTCTTTTTCTTCAGCGACACTAAGAAGGGATTTCTCGGCCTCACGTAGCTTAGCCTTGGAGTCTTCGAGTTCACGAGCGCGACGACGGCCTGCTGTGCTGGCTTCTTCTTCGGCGCGATCGCGTTCTTCGATTGCAAGATCCATGCGTTCACGCATCTCTTTGACGCGGGACTCGGCTCGGCCTTCGACGTCAGCCAGGAGACGTCGCATGGTTTCACCCTCGCGGCTGCGTTCAGAGAGCAAGCGATGGGCGTCTGCGAGTTCTTCTTCCAAGCTCTCGCATCGTTCTTTGACTTCCTTCATCTGAGTCGCGAGTTCGCGAGTCTGATCTTGCATACTGTCCATCAGACTCTGGGCACTGGCCTGCTGAGCGGATTTGAGTTCCACCTCCTCCTTCAGACGACCACTGTCGCGAGTGAGGTTTGAGACTTGCTTTTCCAAACTCTGCAAGCTTTCCTTGGACTGACGCAACTCTTGCTGGGATTTTGTGAGGTCTTTCTGAAGCTTGTCTTTTGCGTCGGTGGCTTCTTTCTGAGACTTTTCAGCACGTTGAAGATCTTTTGAAGTCTTTTTGCCTTGCTCTTCCAGTATTGCAGTACGCTCCGCATTCTGCTTGATCTTGTCGTTTAGAGACTTGACCTCGCTATCTTTTTCCTTTACCTGTTCTTTGTAGTTTAGAATCTCGGACTGCAATTCTTGTTCCTTGGCTTCCAACTTGCGGATGCTGGCGTTAGTAGTAGTGAGGTCTTCCTTCGCCTTCTTGAGCTCTGCAGCTTCCTTGCGAAGAGTGGTAAGCTCGGGTTGGATCTTGTTGACATGTTCCTTGAGTGCTGTGAGGTCCCTGTATCTGGTTTGTGCCAGCTCGTTGGCAGCCGACAAGTCTGTCTGTAATGAAGATGCCTTGGACTTGAGTTCATCCAACTCGACACTCAATGCCTTGTGCTTCTTGTCCGACTCTGCGGATGTCTTGGTGTGGCTGGTCTTCAAAGATTCTGACCCCTTCTCAAGCTCGCTGTTGGTAGCCTGCAGAGCATCCCTTTCCTTTTCAAGGGAAGCAAGCTTGTCCTCCAAAGCTTTACTCGAGGAGCCAGAAACGTTCTTGAGCTCATCGACTTCTGCTTGAACCTTGGAATGTTGTTCAGTCTTTTCCTTGATCTGCGCTTGAAGCTCGTTGCATTGCTTCTGCAAAGACCTGCACTTTTCATCCAACTGCTTTATCTCTTCGGCACTCTCACCAGAAGCTGAGACATTCTTTGCCTTCAGTTCTTTGACTTCGTCCTTGGCACCGCAGAGATCGTTACCAATGTCCTTGAGCTGCTCTCGAAGATCGTCAATCTCCTCCTTCAGATCTTCTTCACCCTTCAACCTCTTATCCAGGCGGTCGATCGCTGCTTCCTTTTCTTGGATCTGTGAAGAGAGTTGCTTGATCTCGACATCTTTCTGCTCAATCACAGAATTGAGCTCCTGAATCTTCTGGATGCTCTCCTCGGAGGGAGCACTGCCACTGGGTACCAATTTGCTGAGAGAGTTTGCGATATGTGCGCGCGCAGCAGCCAACTGTTCAGGCGACAGAATTGACTCTTCTGGTACGGACACGATATTCTCTCCGGGCTTCGGGGAAGGTGCAGACAGTGTAGTATTTTCCGTGGCTTCCACGACAGGCTTGTCGCTTGATGCAGCACCGCCCTTCTTTTTCTTTTTGTTCTTGTTCTTCTTTTTACTCGCCGCACTGTCAGCCGTAGAAGTCGGTGGAGCCTCGGTAGTAGCAGCAGGAGCGGCTTCTTTGTTCTCGATCGCCTCCTGAGTAGACTCCGGGACCTTGCACTGTCCACAAGCCAAAATCATCTGGTAAGCATTATCGCGCTCCTTCTCTGCCTCCTTCAACTTTTGCCGAAGTTCTGTGACTGATGAGTTGTCGGCAGTTGCTTGCTCCTTCGTCTTCACTTCGGCAGCTTCCCGGTCGGCGTCACCTTGCTTGACTTTAGCATGTAGACCTTCCAAATCATCTTGCAAAGACTTTTTGCTGTCTTCGGCCTCGGTAAGCTGTCCCTTTAGAGTTTTGACAAGATTATCCAGCGTCGTGATGCGCTTCTTGTCAGCTTCGTTGACCTTCTTCGTATCGGCATCTCGACCAAGTTTATCCTTGTTTTTCTTTTCGAGATTCTGAAGAGCTTCCTCGGCAGATGCTGTCTTGGACTTTAATTCTTCTATTTGTTTGTTAGCCGACTCAAGATCAGTATTGGCCTGTTTGAGTTGATCATCCAGAGTCTTGATGCGTGCTTCTAGAGGTTCCTTGTCCGATTGAGAGGAAGAGGTAACTTGTTCAAGCTGTTGCTTGATATCATCCACGGCTCTCTGAGAACCCTTGACCTTTTGCTCCAGCTCAGCCTTCTCTTTCTCAAGTGTGGCCTTTGCATCTGAATGTTCCTTCTTGGCGTTCTCGAGAGCTTCCTGAGCCTGCTTATCCGAATCTTTGGCAGTGTCGACCTCTTTCTGAAGGGCGGTAACCTTGTCGTTCAATTGATCGACTTGACGTGACTTTTCCTCCATCTCGGACTGCAGCCTGGGTACCTCGTCCTCGTATGAAAAGAAGTCCTCACTCTTTCTGCTACTCTTGTCTTCTTTGTCCTTGGTGGAGATGGTAGTTGCGCCAAGGGGATCCGTGTCCTGGCTAGACTGTTGTGTTTCCTTTTCCTTTCGCAAGCCAGCAGCTTCATCGTAAGCATCCTTGGCTCTTTTCTCGGCGTCATCGAGTTTGGTTTTGATAGTGTCTCTCTCTCCACTGACTCTCTTCAATTCCTCCATGACCATGTCGCCTTTTAGATTGACCTGCATGAGGTACTCGATAAGGGCGGAAGGGTCGGCGATGGAGGTGAGGGGGGTGTTTTCGCGCAGAGCTGCCTCGAAGGGCTCAATAGATGTGACCCTTGCATGAGCGATGCGATAAGATCGGAGCAGCTCTTGATAGCGAGATTCTAGTTTGTCGAGCTTGCGCAGCTTTTGACGGATATCCTGAGGCAGTTCATCTTGTTGCTTTACTGCCTCCTGGGCTTTCTCGACCGGTGGTGGATCGGACTGGGCCTTGTCCTTTTCTTCGGACGGCTGTGATGGCTGTGTATCTTCCGGGGCGACGGCGGGCTCTTCAGGGACGGGAGGTTGAGGCGTAGCGATGCGACTGGGAACATCATCGTCATCAATGACGAACTCGGATGGGTCGGGACCTTTTTGAGGGATGCCACGGTTGGACTCTGCGCGAGGTCTGCCAGCAGGTCTTCTAGGCGAACCAGTGCGAGACGTGTTTCTTTTGGCGGTAGCAGGGGGGGCTAGTTTGGACGAAGACGGTGAAGCTGCTCCTTGACCGCGCTGACGAGCCTGTTCCTCGGCAATCTTGGAGTCGAGGAACGAGTCCAAGTTGCCTTTTAGACGCTGCCATTGTGTGAGACTTGTATGGATTGATCTAAGGAGAGTATCTGGCTTACTTGGAACATGATGTGAGAGCTTGATGAGCGAGCTGACCGTCTACGAGAACATTGTACTGCCGACTATGAGATAGCGTGTATAGGAAGGTATAAAGAGCAATCAAGGAAATAACAACAAGATAAAGTTAGTTGTGGTTAATTACAAACAGTTGGTCCTCTTTCACTCTCTTTCACTCGCTCGGAACCAAAAGGCCGAGGCTCCTTCCATTTCCGTGTCGGCGGGCATCGGCCAGCAACGTCATGCCGGCAGACAGCTGCCACCAGCACCGGTCGTGCTTTCCATTCTTTTGTAATTTAGCCATCTTTTTGAGACAACCGCCAATCTTCTCTTTCCGCGTTCATTCAAGATACGCGCAGTCTATGCCTGTTGAACAATAATGGTGTCTTTCTGGCCCTTTTCGGTTTGTTTGCCAACTCCAAGCTCAGCTTAATAGCACAAGTCTGACCGACCACGCGACAGGGCCATGACACGTCTGCAGCATCCTTCGAAAAGCTGCTCTCCGGTCTCTCGTCCAAGATCAACAAGGAGTCGGGTCGTAATGACCGTCTGCGGCAGAGACAGCGCCGCTATCGCGTTCTCTGGACTCTATACACCTCCCTGGCCTATGTCATTGCGGCTACTATCCTCGTCCTTGTCACCGGTCTAGGGGACTGTACCGCTGTCGAATACACTGGCCTTGCTGGTGCTCCTCTCCTTATCTATCTTGTGCGCACCGCCTTGAATGCCTACTTCAACTACCGTGTTGCCGCCTCGCAAAACTACCTCAACGACCTCAATCGTCAGCGCGATGCCGCCATTGTCAAGCTGAAAGAAGCCACAAAGTACAACTCGACCCAACAATTGCTCGACAAGTATGGTGGTACTCCTACAAAATCTCCTCAAGACCAGAAGACCAGACAGCAACAAGAAACACCTACAAAAAAGAACCAACCAGCTACCGTCAGACGCACAGGTTTACCACCTCCACCTACAGCCAACATTCCGGGTCGCCAGCTCCCTCCTTCTTTCAATCCTGCCATGCCTCCAACCTCAGGCTCTGTGTCGTCGAAACCCCTGCCCTCACTACCTCCGCAACAACAAGCCCCACCACAACCTCACCAACCAGACCCACAAGCCGACTTTGCTCCAAACGCTTTCTCTGCCTCACGTCCCCCGTCTCGCCAACATGAAGACTACGCTTCAAGTGGCCCACGCTGGTATGATCGTCTTCTAGATGTCGTTCTCGGCGACGACGAAACCCAACCAAAAAACCGCATCGTCTTGCTATGTCGTAATTGCCGCCTTGTAAACGGCCAAGCACCGCCAGGCACTCGTTCTTTGGAAGACTTGGGTTCATGGAGATGCAGTTCTTGCCACACCTTGAACGGTCAAGAAAGTGAGGCCAAGCAAATGATTCGGAAAATTGCTGGTGAAGCCACGGCGGACGGCGAAAAGACAGCCTCTGGAAGCGAGATGGTGGAAAAGGACAGGGCAACAAATGTGGCCCAAGAGCACGAGAACCTTTCAGAAGGGGATGTATCAGCTGAGGAAGTGCTCGAAGCATCACCGGCCGAGTCTACACGAAGCAAAGTCAGGCAGCGCAAGAACAACTGAGTCTTTTTTTGCCGCCGGATATATCGAGTTAACTAGCAAAACATTGAGCAAAAGTCACCTTCGCGAGTATGACATTGTAATTTCTTATCACGAGAGCAGTTCAGAGACGTTCTATACTCCATCAGAGCACTCTGTCTGTACTTGCTTCGCATTTTGGTTGCTGACCTGAAAGTTCGAAGAGATCGAAACATAACGATACTCAGTCGGAAAATATTCCATAATTGGTTCTGTGGTGTAGTTGGTTATCACTTCTGTCTAACACACAGGCGGTCCCCGGTTCGAACCCGGGCGGAATCATTCTTCTTTTGTCCTTGTAATATCTAGGTCTTCAATCCTTTTCTTTTTGTCTGGTTATGGACCATAACGATCGTATGTGATTATCTTATATAGAAGACGAAGGAGCGAGGCGGAATCAGTTTGCACCTTCTTTCTTATCCACGAGGATCTCCCCTCTTTTTCATCCACGCGGATCTCCCATTTTCGTCCTCAGTATCTTCCCCTTCTGCCATCTGTGCCTAACCTAACCGCCACTTGCCTTGTGCTGTCATCACTACTCCTTTTATTCCTGCGATAAACGTTCTAGCACAATAAGTCGAAGTATTCGCTTACGCTCGCCGAGACGCGGTTCAAGATTAGCACAGTCAGCCTTCAAGTCCTTCGATCTGCAAAGTATGAGCTGGCATCCTGACACAACGACAATATAATCAATCAAGCTTACTTGCATCCTGCAACCTCTGTCATCCTCAAATTTCAACCTCAGCTCTTATGACTACTTCCTAAATCCCTCCAGCATCTCTCCAACCATCTGCCCTCAATCCTAGAAACGTCGAGAAGATCAAAATCAACCATGACGTCCTTCAACCGACCCCAAATCCCAGACCTCAAAACCAATACCATCCAACTCCCAGATAAGCCCACCGCCAACTTATCCTACACTTATCTTGCCCCACCAACCCCTTCAAGAGCCCTCCTACTTTTCCTAAACGGCCTAGTGATGCCCCAAGCCTCCTGGCTCCAAGTCATATCTCTCCTGCCCCAAAACTTACAATCACAAAACCTCCCTCAACCACACATCCTAACCTACGATCGATACGGTCAAGGAAATTCTTCTCCTCATCCCTTCGGCATCCACGATATTCCATCATGCATCCACGACCTTTGCACTTTCCTCACCCTAGTTTCCGTGAAGGAAATGGGGTTTGACGTCTGCAACACCAACGATAAAGAAACAAAGATTGTTATCGTGGGCAATTCAATCGGTTGTCCTATGGCCAGGATATTTGCTCAACGTTATCCTCATATGGTTTCTGGGTTTGTGTTTTTGGATTCTATGGTTGCGAATACGGATTTCGTTTCCATGTTTCCTGATCCTGATGGGCATGATTTTGAGGAGAGGAAGTTGCCTGAGGAGGTGACGAAAGAGGAAATTAAGAGAGCGAGAGAGGTTTACGGAGGTATGTTTGGTCCGAAGGTTGTTAACAAAGAACAACTGGATAGGAGTGATATGCAGGATTTATTACCTCAGAGTGATGGGCCTGGGTTGAAGGGTAGGGATGGGAAGGGTGCTTGGGTCACGGTCATTGGACATGGATGGGAGAAATTCGCCGTGGAGAACGAGGTACGATATATGTTTTCCTTTGTCCTCCTCTCTTTGCTTTGCCTTCTGAGGATTACCGAGAAGATCATGAGACTTTGGATTGTGTGAATGACTGCAATGGTTGGAACACGGAATTGACCAGCTATGTCTAGATGAAGCTTGGGTTCTCCAAGCACCTGATAAACGCATACGTCAATACCGCATGGCATGAGTACAACAAAGGACTTGTCAGATTAACCGATGAGGGTCGAGGAAAAGGTCCTATAGTCGTGGAAGACGCTTCACATTTTGTTCAAGTCGACACGCCGGGTATTGTTTGCGAGGAGATTTGCGATATGCTGAGGCGAGTTGATGGAGCTGTTGTTTAAAAAGGCTATGGAAGATGAGATTGAACAATCTGGTCGGGTGGATAGGGGATGGTAGTTCAGAATGGGGTTAGGGTAAAAAATACAGCTACGAAAGCCCAAGAGAAACATGGGAACAAAGTCAAGACCGGATACCTTTTTTCAAAGTGGAAGTGAAGTGACAATGAAATATAAATATAAAAAAAAATGGTAGTAAAACTACAAAACTCCTAAAAGCTGAGAGGATATTACACACTTTGCCAAAAGCAGAAGAGAACAACAGTCAAGAAAAGAAAGAAACAACAAAACTGTCTGGTAGTCGTCGAAGAAGAAGAAGAAGAACAAAAGGGAAATCGAGTAGTTAGAAGACATAAGAAACAGTCAGAAAGAAACTCCTCCCACAATTTCTTTGGAAAGAAAAAAAAGTAAACATTTTTTCTGTCGTCGAAATGGATTTTTAACAAAGCGAGAAAAAAAAAAAAAAAAAAAAAACTCCCGCACCAAGGAACAAACAATCACATGTATCCAACACTTTAACCAGCAACGAAAAGTTCTAGTTGACCATTCTCATACCCATTCTGTGTTCGAGACCGCTGGTGGCGTACTTGACACCGGCCGGCTCGTCGAGATGGACCTCGTCGTCATACTCGCTGGCAGCATCGGACCCTTGTCTGACAAGCCTGGTCGGCAACTCTGGAATCTGCTCGCTCAACGTGCTGCGCCAATGCGATTGCGAACTCGCTCTGTCGGGGGTGTTGATGGTGGAAGCGCTCTGCATGGACATTGCGGTGGAAGAACGGTTCAACGTGTTTGTGCTGTGCGAGTGGATGAGGTCCGGGGTGGGAGGGATGGAACGAGTCATGCTCGAGTGACTGTAATGAGGGTTTCCTCCGTGGGGGAGAGAGTATGAGGCATTGGATTGCTCGGACTGCAAGTCGTATTCGGAGTTTGCGTCGCTGAGGGATGCTCTGGTCATTATGCGACCGGAACCCCTGGAACGACGTTTCATGCTCAAGGCGGAGGAAGAGGATTCGCGGTTGGCCGCTGGCGAGGGCAAGTGGCTGGGGATATCCGTGTCTTCTTGGTTGGCCATGTTGAGGCCTTCGACTGCGGCGGCGCATTGTTCGCTGATGTTGCGGATGATGTAGGCGATCGCGTCGGTCTTGTCGCGGAGTTGGCGATCTGCTACGTCGGTCATGGAGAGGTTGGAGAGGCGGCGACGAGCAGAGGCGTTGCGGCGGAGGGCTTCGGCTGCAGCATCTTCGCCGCGGGTGGTTAGGCGGGTTCTGCTGCTGTTGCGGGAAGAAGCGCGAGAATTGCGACCGCTGAGCGACGAAGGGTCGTGAGGAGTGGCGAGACCCGAGGGAGGGAGAGCAGTGTTGATGGCGGCTTCTTCAATCTCGTGCTCGGGTATCTCGTTGCTGGGCAGCTCGATGTTGCGAACGATGTGCTCCATGTGGTGGGCTTGACCGTCAATCAATGCGCGGAGATGCAATACCACACGTTGAGCCTCGTCGCGTTGGCGCAGAATGCCCGAATTTGTTTGTTGCAGAGTAGCAAGCTCTTGCTTGTTGCGCTTTCTCTCACGTTCGAGCTCCTCGGCAATTTCTTGTTGCAAAACCAGAGCTTCCAATGCGTCGTCGCGTTGCTTTTCGGTGCCTCCGAGTCTGGTAGAAATGCGTGTGACTTCCTCCTTGTGCTGTTCGGAGAGAGTGACAAGTCTTCTGTTCTCGCGCTTGTGTCCTTCGATCTTGACCTTGAGCTCCTGGGTCTCCTTGGTAAGTTGCTCGGCAAAAGTCTGGAACTTGAGGAACTGCTGCTTCCACGAGTCGAGTTCTGCGTCCAGGATGTTGTTGCGCTTGGTGACCTTGGTGACCTCGGTGTCCATGCGGCTCTTGAGGTTGATGAAATCTTGCCAGGCTTCATAGGCATCACGCGAGTATTGGTTACGTTCGCGGATGATTTCGTTGAGATGACGTTGTGAAACCTTGGTCATCAATGGCTTCTTTTGGGATCCTCCAAACACGGCCTTGATGCCGCTGTTGCGGCCAAGTTTCTCGCAAACGTGGTCCATGACATTCATGACTGCGTCCTGGTTCCACCATTCGGGGTCTTGAACACTCTCAACATCACCACGCATGACGATGATCTGTCCAGCTGGAATCAGCTTACCACCTCCGTAAGCAGAGCGGAGATGCTGAGGAACACCAGAAGGAGCGACGTCGCCATTCAAAGCTTGAGTCAAACGGTTGACCATCTTCGATCTTTGACCGGAAGAAAGGACATCGGGAGGGCTTGAAGTCAGAACAAAGTTACGGTCCAGGTCAACCACCAAAGCGTCGTTTGGTGCGGTAAACAGGGTACGGCACTCGGCAGTGACACCAATGATATATGGACCGGGTTCTTGCACAAGGTCCTTGGCGTAGCGTGCGTGGACGATGGGAACATAGAGACCACTCCACTCATACACACGAACCATGAAGCGAATGGTTTCGGCGGCCATGGTCAACATGGCAGGGTAATGACTGACGAAGATGATTCTTCTAGTGGGCGAAATGGCGGCTTCTGTAACGCCGACAATGTTGGGAATAGAAAGACAAGAGAAAAGAGGCCACATGGCAAAGTTTTGGAATCCGGTGGGTGAAGAAGGGAATTGGTAGCAAAGAGCGTAATTCTTCATGTCAATACGAACAAGGTCGTTGAGTCTGGGTGCAGGGAAGCTGAGAATGCGCGACACTTCCTCGGCGTGGAAAAGGTTAGTAGCCTTGTTCCAGTGGATCCACATGCCACGGAGGTAGTCTCCAAGAAGGTTGTAAAGAGGGTATCTCGAAAGGAAACTCAAACAGTAAGGGATCCAGTATGTCTCTCCCGGGTTGTCGTAGTACTCGACTTCGGTACGTTTCCTCAATTCGCGGATAGTCTCGGCTCTCTTCTCGTCTGCGCGGGACCAGACGCGCAGCGCAATACCGTAGAGAGTGTGGGCAGAATCCTGCTGCAAAACGAAAGCGTGGTGTACGCAGTGAGGCTGCATGCTGCCTGTGCAAATCTCGACGTCGTGAGGGAAACAAGCCTGTTCATGGTTAGTCTATGATTGTCCGCCGCGGTTGAGTTGATATGATCTAATATTCACCCTCATAGCGGCATGCAACGACCGCGCGATATCATTGTCCTGCTCCAACCTTGGGCTGCTACCCAGAATCTCTGGCAACCAGAATTGATTGACAGCGCCCTTCATGTGGCCGATCTTTCCCTGAGATGGAGGGGGGGCCTTGACCCATTGTGACGGTTCCCGACCAACACCACACACCATGTAGGCATGAGTGAGGGTCTTTGGCGTGCGCTGACCATTGCGCGGAGGGCCAGTAAGCTGCGAGATCGGTGGTTGTATGATGCGTGAATGAAGCGAAGAAGTGCGATTGGGAATGACTACATCGTCGCTGTCCGGTGCCCGACTAGTAGCCCGACTGACTGGTCTGGAATCGCGCGACGACGACTGAGGTCGAGAGCCGAAGCTTGGTGCCATTATATCGCTTTCTTGTAACTATATAGAGAGTCTTTCCCAGGAAAAACCCCGACGTTGCAGGGCGGTTGGACTGGGTACCAGTTTGACGTGTCTCAACTCGACTCTTGCCGGATAAAACGTCTAAGATTCAGGCGCTGGCACGACCGGCGTCCAGGAACTTGAGTGATGAAGGCTGGGAATATCAATGTTTCTCACTGGGGTCGAAAACTGTCGAAAAGAGAAGTCCACCAAAGGCTGGAGTCGACTGAGCAAGAGAGAAGACGGACAAGAGAAAATGGGCGGACGTGAGGATGATCATAGATGCGAAAGAGTGGCAGGGTATACCCAAGGCTGATGGTGCCCTAAACTAGATACAGCACGGCCATGCCGCTCCGACGGAGAGCGAAGAGACGATCGACGGCCTTGCATACCCTCAATATGGCTGGCGCACGGCCAAAAACCTCGTCTTCCCCGAATCAGTTCCCCTCCAAGGTGGTCACTTACAGAAGATCGGTGGAGTTTTGACTCTCATCGACTCAGATCAGCCGTTCAGCCTTCAACCTCCCTGCATGCGATGGCTTCTCACCAAATTGGGCTGCTGTGAATCACGACTCTGCATGCTTGTGCGATCCGAACGGCATCAAAGAACTCGAGAAGAATGTCTCGATGCTCTCGCCCACGTGGAAATCTTGTTATATTGTGGTAATGTTGAATGATATGCCCGCTGTCTCATGACAATCAAAGTCGAGTCGCTTCATAGAGTGATGTTCATATTGGTGTATTGGCCTCTCGCGCTGATCCTTGTTGTACGATCAGAATTGGGTTAGGCGTGTGTATATCTTCCGAGCAATTAAGGTTTCTTTTTGTTACAGTAAACAACTAGTATCGCACGAGGTCAATGATAATGATCTTCACCAGATAGGAGGCAAAGTGCCCACTTCGTTGCCCCCTCGTGGAATATTCGATGGGACGATAATGCTTGTGCTTCAAGATTGTGATGAGTTCATTGAAGCACTTTTGGATGGTGTCTGTGTGTGCGGTTCGCTGAACTCTGTGTGAAACGTCCGTCCGGCTCTCCACTCTTCCATCTCCATCATTTTTGTGTTCCTGATCGGTTTATCGCGGTTTTCCTGCGTGGACGCATTGATATCCATACTACCGGGTTACTATTCGTTTCGCAAGTACTGCACAGTATATGCACTTATTTCTTCTCAGTCAGGCAAGCATACCCACTTGTATCTTGTACGTCCGAATCAGTTTCATATCAAGTTCATGTGGTGGAGTATGTAACTCGACCGGCAGTGTGGGCTGAAATCGTATCTGCCGAAACGTGGCGTGGATTCGAGAACCCAAAACCTGACAGTCTGCGGCTTGGACAAATTTCCCCCAAACCCAACTGGACAATTTGACAGTACCGAGGTACACGTTCCTTGCAAGATCCAGCATACACTACTGAGAGCTGACGGCATGAAGTTGTGCATTCTGATGTAGCTAACGACGCAGGTTGTAGAGGACGCGGGCATATAAGGCGGGTTCGTCGCCCTACTCGAAAGTCATGACGCTCGCCCGACAGCTTCTTGCGTTGTAGGACCACAAAGGTGTGGTGCGTAACACCGCGTCGAATCATGTATGACAAGAAGACTGCACATGTAGCAGCCCGTCAAGCTACATCGATACCCCACTATTTTCCATGTGCATACGAACCTCTACTTTTGACAGAGATCTGCCAGGGGATTGGTTTCTTACAGCAGTGGAAGAGTTCAAGTGATACGAGGGGAAACTCATGCTCGACGAACTCCACGACGACACCATCAACTCTACCGGGATCAGCCCTTCTTTTCTCCGTGGAAAGTAAAGATAAGGTTCCAACTCAAATACACTTACAGCATGCAGTCAACACAAGATGTCAGTACAATACTAATGTCCCGGATCATTCAAACCCTCAACCACTTCTTATCTCTCCATGACCCCGTCCGCCCATCGAGTCGTTCACGCTCATGTATCCCTCTCGGCTTGTTGCTTCCGAGACAAAAGATGTCCATGTTGATCAAAAGTTCTTCCGGACGGGGAAGGCGTGAGGCTTTGTGATATTTTCAATAGACGATATGTACATGTTTGTTCCACTATTGGCCTCGAGAAGCTCACGGGTTGTGGCACTTTTTGGCCTTGTTCTTGCAGTAGGTTGCCGGCGATTGGTCGCCGATGCAGACTCCAGGTCATTCTCCGCTTGGGCGCATCTCAACAGTGTTACCATGGCATCAAGTCATCGAGTCCTACTCGAGTCGGTTGATCTGACAAAGATATTGTTCGCGAACTTTGAAGTGTTTTCTTTGGCGCATGTGGGAGTGGTGCTTCTGGCTTGTATTTGTCGCGTTGGCTTTCTTGTCTCTGTGGTACAGTAAATCATCGCTTCTGGGCTATTTGTCGCTTTTGGGTGTCCTCTCTAGCTCTCAAGATGATTGAGACTGTCGTATCACGTTCTTCTCTTTGAATGCCCTGTCAGAACGACAGATTCAAGAGTTTGAAGAAAGGATGAATTTTCGGCCTGTTTGTTGATGAGTACTGCGGTCAACGAACGACACTTGTCAAGCAACAGTCTTGGACCTGGTCTCATGAGGTTTCAACAAAGTGGATACTGTACACGTAAGAGCGAGAGGTGAGATCGTCTCTCAGACAGATTCGATATAGCGCTTGAACTCCCTGCAACGATAGTCAGTATTGTCGCCTTCGAAAACCGTGTTCAAGTTGCCAGAAGAACATACCAATCAGTCACGGCTTCATCCCATAACCTGAGTTCATGCTCTCTAGTGCCTGCAAAGTGCTCGACAAAGTCATCTCCAAAGACTTCTCTTGCAATACTTCCCTCTCTCTTGAATCGTTCGACGGCTTCTCTCAAACTCTTTGCGAGACGGACACCCTTGTCGGCTTCACCACCAACATCCTGACCCTTGCCAAGCGGTGGGATGGGGATTTCGAGTTTCTTCTCTACACCTCGCCAGCCTAGAGCAAGGATGGTGGCCAGTACGAGATGAGGGTTAGTATCAGCACCAGGAACACGGACTTCAAAACGTGTTGCCTTGGGTGATGCGGTCGGCGGTGCGATCAATCTGATACTTGCGGCGCGGTGTTCGAGACCCCAACTGACGGTCACTGGTGCCCAGAAGTTCTCTACCAGACGTTTGTAGCTGTTGATGGTGGGAGCGAAGATGGGCATGACATCGGGTAGACCTTCGATCAAACCAGCAAGGAAGTGACGACCGAGATCTGACAGATGACGGACATCCTCGTATGGTGGTGAGTCGTCAGGTGTCGAGCGGTAGAAGAGATTCTCCTTTGTTTCTTGATCGCAGATGGAAACGTGCATGTGACCACTGTTGCCCGGTAGTCCTTCTCTTGGTTTTGCCATGAAACAGGGGGTGATGCCAAATTTGCTGGCAATAGACTTGACAGTCAGCCTGGTAGGATGTTAGCATTTCTCTCCGCGACACCGGAAGCCGTCCACTTGCTTGAAGAGAGCAGCTCTGTCTGCCATTCCTCGAATTTCGCCAAACTCAAGAGCCTGTCCCGAAATGTCAGCAACAACCTTCCTCTTTCACGATGGAGAATACCAGTTCATACAGCCTCAAAGACGCCAGGACCACTCTCGGTATGCCATCCTTCAATATTACATCTGAACTGCTCGCAAGCATCATAAACACCATAGTAATAGTCTTGATTGTGGACAGGTCGCGTGACACTGTAGCCAAACATGCCCTCGGTCAGGGAAGGGAGGGCGGAGGGAGGGTTCGTCTTGAGGAATCTAGCCGTGCTGGACGAATTGCGCTCTGATGGCTCGACTGAGGCTTGACTAAGAGGATCTTCGGGGGCGCGGAATTGGTAGAACTCGTACTCGGCTATCATGAGAAACGACTCGGTCAGTATACAAGATGAGGAAGTACATATGCAGTCGAGACTCACCTCCAGCCAACGCACCCATGCCCTTGTCGTGCACTTTTGCGACGGCCCTCGCAAGGACACTCCTCGGACAGGCGGAAACAGAGTGTCCCTCTGGCTCGTGGAAGCTGACAAGGAAGAAGGGCACGTTGTTCTCCCAGGGTATTCTTCTGAAACTGCTCAAGTCGACAATGGCAGTAAGATCTCTGTAGCCATTCTCCTTGTTGGAAACCTTGAGCTCGCGGAAATATGTCTGGTCGTGCATGTCCCAGCCAAAGATGACCGAGCAGAAGCCAAATCCAGACGATGCGATCGAGAGGAACTTCTTCTTGGACACGAGTTTGCCTCTGAGGATGCCATCAATGTCGACTCCGGCCAGTTTGACGCTGTTGTCGTTCTCGAGTAACTTGGGCAGGTCTTCGGCCTTGAGCGTGGATGGATCAGCCTTGTCTTCGGTCGAGCTCTTGTTTGGCCCCATGTTGATTCAGTGAGCTGTATGATGTGACTATGGCCTGGCTGCTTTGAGGAAGAAACTATCACAAGACGTGTCGTACTACGAGGTTGTCACGGAATGAACTCGAAACAGACGCTTGAGCAACAACAACATCAACGTCAACATAAAACGCAACCTGGCCGACCGAAGAGTAGGTAAAGATAAGCGTTTCGATATTGCGGGGCACTCTGGCTGTCTTGACTCTCGAGTCTGCATCTTAAGCCGCTGATCAACTTCTCCCGCCAGCCACAAAGAGCTCGACAATCACTTGATTGGATACTTAGTCGAAGTATAGTCGAATATATCTTTCGCACTTTCCATACCATCTCAAAGGCATACAACTTCATGAAAACTCTTACGGCATCCCAATTCTTCGAGACACGAGATGATGCTCTTCCCCCAAATTGAGTGTCGTCATGGCCAACTTCTGCCCCACATTCAAACTACAGCAATACCTGGCACCCTTTCTGATTCACGTAACGACAAGCATCTGCGAGATCGGCCCGTCAGTCACCGCTGATAGCAAAAGTCATGTGTAATTATGTAGCACCACTTGGCAAAGAATGAAACACGAGCTCTGAAAGATACCTGATATCACCATCTCCATCCCTTTTGACACTCAATCATATCTTCTATTTACTGCTCTTCAATCATCAAGAGCTAAACAAGGTGCGCTCGCTTGGATTTAACATTTATCAAGGAATTGATGGGCTGACTTGAGCATTATCAGAATCTTTGAACTTAGTCAAAAGCTTCATCGTCAAAACTTACTATACCATAATCCTGCAAACATGAGCTCCGAAGGCAGAGGTCGTCTGGCAGGCAAGAATGCCCTCGTCACTGGTGCTGCCGGGTAAGCTATCCACTGCCTTCTCTCCCTCTATCCATACCCTCTACCGTCATTTAAAAGTCCCTGCCACATCTTTGCCACGGCCATATCAGATCCTTTAACATCACATCAACCCCGTTGTATTACTTCTCAAAGTACATACTAACAGATCCGCAAAGTGGCATCGGTCTTGAGACATCCATCCTCTTCGCCCGTGAGGGAGCTTCAGTCCTCATGGCCGACATCTCATCCCCCAACCTGGAAAAGGCCCTCGCAAAACTCAAGGAAATCGTCCCCAACGCCGCCGGCAAGTTCGAGATTAAGGTCTGCGATGTCAGCAAAGAGGCCGACGTAGCCGCCGCCGTCGAACACCTCGATGCATGGGGTGGTCTGGATGTCATCTTCAACAATGCTGGTATCATGCATGCTGATGATGCTGGTAAGTTTTTCTCTCGTCTCTCTCCACCTTTTCTGATCTTTCACCTCGTCAATTGCACTTCGATTGTGTTATGATGTATTCATTGTCGAGGAAAGAGAAAGATCAAATTACTAACACCAAAAAAAACTAGATGCTCTCGACACCCCCGAGAAGATCTGGGATCTGACTCACAACATCAACGTCAAGGGTGTCTGGTTCGGCTGCAAACACGCCGTCCAATCCCTCCGCCGTCACAAGAAGAACAAGGGCTCAATCATCAACACCGCTTCCGTGGTCGCCCTGGTCGGTTCAGCGACTCCCCAACTCGCCTACACAGCCAGCAAAGGTGCTGTTCTTGCCATGACTCGTGAACTTGCTATCGTGCACGCTCGCGAAGGTTTCAGATTCAATGCTCTTTGCCCTGCTCCTTTGAAGTAAGTTATATCTACAATCTAATTCGAAAAGAGGTCTTTTGGAAGATATGAGGCTGACTTACCATTGTAGCACACCTCTTCTCCAGGACTGGCTCGGTGATGACAAGGAGAAGCGTCACCGCCGTGAGGTTCACTTCCCAACTGGACGTTTCGGTGAGGCTATCGAGCAGGCACACGCCGTCGTCTTCTTGGCCAGTGACGAGAGCAGCTTCGTCAACGGTACCGACTTTGTCGTTGATGGTGGCATGACCAAGGTATGTAATTCCCTTACTCTAGGATCGGAACAGGAAAGAAGTTCGAGACTGACGTGCTCTAGGCATATGTTACTCCTGAAGGCCCTGCCTCTCAGGCTCCTGCCAACCTTGCTCGATAAACGTGTTGAGCATTTCTTGAGCCTTATCCGCAACATGGATGGAATAGCATTTAGCTGTAACATGAAATGACTGATGTTTTGTAATTCGCATGGAGAAGACTATACAATCATAAATAGAATGCGCGTTACCATGACAAGATTGATCTGTCTCGCTGCTTATGAAAGTGTGAATGAAGAGAATCCGAATATATTCAATGTACAAATTTGGATTTAGAAAGGGGAGCTTGTAGGAGTTGCGAGACTGCCATAAAAAGGCATTCATGTTACATCTTTGCAGATATCCGGTCGAGGAAATGGGTAAAACCTAGCATCTCGACTTTTTATGTCGTATGTTGCTGTAGAGGATATACTTCGACCCTTTCGTAATTGTTTAACAATTGGCTGTCTCAATTTAGACCTTCTTGGCCTTCTCGTAGGCAGCCTTAGGGTTCTCCGCGATTTGCTCAATTTCGCGACCCTCTTGCTTGGCAGCCTTCTCAAGTTCTTGAGGGATGCTGTCGCCCTTTTGTGATTGTTGGAAGAGGAGGATACGTGAAACCTGGGTTGCACCGACGCAGAAGAGGAGGAAGTTGACGGAAGCGAGGCTAAATCCAAAATCAACACACATCCAATCTCTTTCGAACTTGAGTTGACGTACAAGATGTTTCTAGGCTTGATGACGAAGCACCATCTGGTCCAGATCAAACCGGTGGCCATGAGAGCGGCATTTTGGGAGAAGGAAAGAGACTCGACTGGGCGAGCGAAGTCTGCGGCACCTGCGAGCACGAGACCCCACTGTTTCGTGAAACACTCTATATCAGCAATCCATTCCTCTTGCTTGTTTTTCCTCGTCCTGTTGCCTTATGGTATTGAATAGATGTATGCGCGTACCTTCATAACGGGTGCCCTGTTCGAATACCGTCAGTTCCATTCATAGTTCTTTGTCATTTCATTGCTTCGTTGATGGAGCGCGGGCAAGATAACTCACCAAAAGTGGACGGTCTTGGGTCCGACGGGCGAAGACCAGAATTGAGCAAACTTGGACTGATTGAGAGGAGGTTCGACATTGGTCTCGGCAGCGGATTGGTATGCGCGTCTTTGAGCGATGGGTTTGGCGGTGCGAAGGCCCTGGTTGCGGAAGGCGCTGAAGAAACGAAGACCGGCTCGGGAAGACATGATTGCGTTATGTATGTGTGGTGTATTTGTTGAGTGGAGATTGGAAGAGCGAAAAGTGTTTGTTGTGCTGTTTGTGACAGATCCGACCAGATTAGAAGTCGCTGATGGTAAGAGGTTCCTGCTATCTTCTCTTTCGGAATACCGATGCCGGGGAAAGCGGAGTTGTACAAGAGGAGCAGCGGCACATCATAGCGCCTGCTTTGCGCTCGGCCGTGGTTGCTTACAATTACTGTGCCAAAAGAGCTTCGCTGTGTTTGTCTTGTTTGATTTCCATTCGGCGCATGGTCAGCAACATCCGACGACCGACAGCCAGAGCCAGAGCCAATTGAGATTATTGGAATCGAGAGAGTTGGTTCAATTGGGATACTCACATACATACACACCCGTTACAACCATGTCGTCGGCCAAATACGCTTTCTCCAAGGCCCTGAAGGAGGTCCGCTTCCACCACTGCCAGACCTCTGACCACAGCGCCGCTGTCCGGTACGCGCCTTCCCTTTCGATCGATCAACCATTTTCCGACAACTTCATGCGCCTTCCTTGTTCAATCAAGCTAACAGACCTTGCTGCAGCGCTTTCCTCACTCGCGCATACCCTTCGATGAAGAAGAGCAACCCCCACACCCCCATCATGATCCGCGAGGCTTTGAACATTGAGCCCAGAGTATGGGCAAGATACGGTTAGCCACCCCTTCCGCCGTGGTTCGGCATGTCCTCGAGTCAGTTGTGCTGATATAATGGAAATATACAGAGTTTGGTAAAGAGCAGAGTGCAAGCTTGAAGGGTATGTTTTGCTAAGATCGAGAGCCGTAATGAGACATACTGACACGAGTGATAGGTCTGGACGACAAGGCCATCGAGAGCAAGATCACAGAGCTGGTGCAGCAATCATAATCGCCAATCATGACTCCCTTTCTTTGTCTATAAAATCCCGCGAAATCTATATCCCCCTTCTGCTGGCTGCGTAAGCCAATGAAATCCCTCTTCCTCAACCACATAGCTTCATGGCATGGGACATATCCAGAGCCATGGCCGATTTTGCAATATCATACGTTTTCAATCTGCGGACACGATGGTTTCTTGAGGAAAAAAAGATACACGAATCGAAAAATGGATGCATGAATATCTGTTCACTTGCTGATAACTTATACCAATCCTCATGCAGTAATATTGGCAACCTCGCCAAACCTGTATTGTGCCCAGCTCAAACTGCCTTCAGGCAAAGTCCACAGTTGTTTGCCCAAGTCACTGCCCGCCGCTCCTGCTCCAATGTGTACCGGAAGCAGATGCTCAAACGATGGATGTGCCTCTCTCGCATCGCTCCTCTTCAGCAATTCCGCCATCGCCTTTTGCCTGTTCTCGGGCTGATCTCACCATTAGTATTCTCACAAAGAATCTTCACTCTCAACTAAACTCACCTGTTGCTCTACAGCTTCCTTCAAGGCAGCATCAAACGTCTCCGTGTACCCCATATTTCCTGGCTTACCCATAGCAGCCCGGAAATCCCTCAAATTATGAACAGCCATTCCGCTCACAATCAAAAGAACACCTTCATCCCTCAAACTCGAGAACGCCTCTCCAAGCTTGTAATGAGCATCCGGATCATCGTTGTCAAACAAGCTCACCTGCACAATAGGTACATTCAGGGGATTGGCATCCGGGTCAAAAGCAACACGGAAAGGGGCAAAGACTCCATGATCAAGCCCACGAGTTACTCCTTTAGCCGAAATGTTGGCGTCTTGAAGTTTTGACAGAATCTTGTTGGCCAGGTCTTTGTTTCCGATGTTGGGATATTGGATCTCGTAGTAGTGGGCTGGGAAACCGTAGTAACTTTAGGAGCATCAGCCATAGGATTCGAAGGAAGAAGCATAGAAACGTAGGTGCTTACTCGTAGATCAGAGGGTTCAATTCGGCTGTGTTGACTTCAATGCTGTTTCGGCTTGCTTGCCAGTGTGCTGAAAAGACGACTACGGCTTTTGGCTTGACTTTCTCGGTGATCTCCTTACCGAGCTCCTTGAGTTTGAGGTGAGCTGGGTGGTTGAAACTTGTCTTTTTAGGTGTTAGCTTGCATGACTTGAGACGTTCAGGAGATTGGTACCATGATAGTCGGTCCACCATGACTGAAGAAATACACTGGTGTTCGAGGCATTGTAGCAGATGAGCTATAAGTGTTCAGATCAGATCCAAGTTTGGATGTGAGAGTCGCAGGAGTAGGTGTAGCAGAAGATCTTCCAACGAACTTTCCACCGACGCTTCTCGTCCAGTGAAGTAATGTTGTTGACAGGAGAGATAGCGTGACGGCCACGATGAGGCACAATATCGATGCTAGAATATTGATCCGAGTAAATCGCATTGAACGACGAGAGAAGATAATGTCGAATCCAAACTCTGATGAACTTTTAGAATCAAGGTTTAGATATTCTTTCTACATTTTATATGTCAGGAGAGGTTGTTGTTTCGGCTCTCTCGGTGCTTTGCTTACAAGTCTGGATTATGAAAGATGGCGGAAAAGGTTCCGCTGCATCGTTTAGGATGAACTCAGGGTTCGAATTAACAAGCACGACGCCAATTACACGACTGATCTATATACAGAGTAACATTGACTACTCTAAAGTCCATTGGTGGCTTAGAATAGATATTCAAGGCTTTTAGCGGACCCGTCCAATGTAACAGCGAGCTTTCTGTGAGAATGATCGATTCAATGGCGTCGTGCTTGCGGAGACCCTCATGGATCTTGACACACCCCGTGCTGCCAAGTGGTTGCAGGAGTCTTGGCATGGAGGTTCAGCCCTATGACCATTGATGTGCTCAGATCAAGCACAGGAATCAAACACTGCTTTTAGCCTTATCAACTATTCCAAACCATTTTCCCATTTGAAGCAGGAAATTTGAGACAAGATGTCAAATGCAGCTGCTATTGTGCTCCCGGCTCTGAAGAGGCATACCTCTACAGTCATCGTCATGCATGGCTTGGGAGACAGGTAAGTTTCAATCTCATATCTGGATATATGTGTATAATATGATCATATCATTGACATGGAAACAGTGGTGCTGGCTGGTAAGTATCATCAGTAATATCAAAAGCCAATCGTAAAGACTGAACAACATAGGTCATTCCTTGCAGACATGTGGCGCAGAAAGGGCAAGTTTGAGGAGACCTCTTTCATCTTCCCCAATGCTCCTGAGATTCCAATCACAGTCGTAAGTTCTCACCGAATGTACGATCCCTCCTTTTCAACAGATCTTGACTGACATGGCTTTTAGAACATGGGTATGAGGATGCCTGGGTAAGATACAGCTTCAATTCTTGAAAATATTGAATTCCTGGAACAAAACAACCACTGACTCGAGATGTAATAATCCAACAGCTGGTACGATATTGTAAGAATGCGCAACACTTCCACTGTCCGCAGTCCCCTCATACAATTCTATTGTCTCCACTCCCACTTCGCTATTTTCCCCTACTGACACTGCAATCCCCCACGCTAGGCCTCCTTCGACGACATCCAACAAACCGAAGACGAAGCCGGTATCAAGCGTTCCCAAACTTACATTCACTCACTCATCGCCGCCGAAATCGAGAAAGGTATTCCCTCCGACCGCATTGTCTTGGGAGGCTTCTCTCAAGGCGGCGCAATGAGTTTGCTTTCCGGTGTCACTGCTCCCACGAAATTGGGCGGTATCTTTGGTCTGAGCTGTTATTTACTGTTGCAAGGCAAGATCAGAGAAATGGTACCTGCTGAAAACCCCAACAAGGTAAGTCAATATCGTTTCTCTTCCAGCTTCTCGACATTCCCCCTGCAGCTCTTACCATTCTCCAATTTTTTTATTGTTTAATTCTTTTTCCCGAGAGTTCCCTTGATGCAAGTACAACGTATTGATCAATGATTTCTAGCAAACACCAATCTTCATGGGTCACGGTTCCGCCGACCCAGTAGTCCGTTACGAATGGGGTCAACTCACCGCCTCCAAACTCAATGACTGGGGTTGGAACGTCGATTTCAACACTTACCGTGGATTGACTCACTCAGCCGACCCCAAGGAAATTGATGACTTGGAGAGGTACATCAAGCAGAGAGTGCCCGACTTGGGTGATAAGCCGTTGGGAGCGAAGGCTTGACTAGACGATGGTATCACCAAAGACAATGGTGGAGAGTTGATGAGGTGGTTCGGAGGGTTGGTGCTGTTGGTGGTTGCTTTGTTCCTGGGGTACAAGTGGATGGGAAGGAAGAACAAGGAAGACTAGATCGATTCTTCTGGACTCTAAAGTCTGCCTTAAATTTCTAATGACCATTCGGACCTACGAAAATTCTCCGGGTTCAATCTTATGAAGCTGGATCGAATAGACAAGCCACGGCTGCAACGATCTTACTTTACTGCCTCTCATCCTAATTCCAAGCAAGTTTAAGATATGGAATTTATAATCGTGGATACTGCTCTGTTTCAAACGATCTATCTTGTTTCTCCAAGTCCCTCTTCCGTGAGAGCACAGGTCTAGCTAGAGGAATGAGGGTGTTTGCATCACTTTGCTTTGCCATCTCTTGGACTGTCAAGTTCATATCGTGGAATGTCATTATCATGGTTCTTCTTTTCTGTGTGCTTATGTCTATTTCTTCTCTGTGTGCTCATGCCATTCTTCTCCGTATGCTCATGTATTTACCGGCTTGTTGTGCTTCTAGTTTTTTCTTTGGTTGCGAGCGCTTCTGTCATTCCTCCTCGTCCGAGTCTAAGGTCCGGACTGCTCGTCCTGACCTCGACTTGAGACACTCTTTCCCTTCACAAAAGCTGTTCTTTCTCCTTGGTGCATGACCTGCTCCACAGTGTTCTCATATCCATCATACCATTTAAGGAAAAGAGTCAGCAGTAATTTCTTCGTCCTGGAACCCTCTAGAGGTTCTCAACAAGGCACACAATTCCCATGGTTGTTTGATCTTCGGTGGCTTTTCCCCCTCTGTTGCTTTTATGCATGGCTCCACGGCTTCCGGATGGATGGAAGAAAGCATACGTAAGTGCGATTGCGTATTCACGAAGGACTTTCATCAGACCAAGATCTGCCAAGTAGATAAGAAACGAAAACAGAAAGGATCAATCAACAGAGACTTGTGGCTTATTTGCTGTTTTTGAGGTTGATGGCTGCTATGTTCGATGAGGTTGAGGTCAAGTGTTACCATGACCTGTCAATGAAGACAACGTTGTTCGCATCCAATGGTCATGCTTTTGGACATGAAATTAGATAGCACAGTCACATACTGCTGCCGGATGAACGATGCAAAGCAATACATTTTGAGACATCTCAAGCTCTTTTTCAGCGAGAAGGTGGATGTCTTGAGGTAGCAGCAGATCACTCGTCATCCTTGAAACACGTTGCGAGAAGCAGCGTACTTTTACGATGGCGATGGGTGGCTGTATATTGATCAGGCAGAGTGACGACCACGAAGCCACGTTTTGGATAGAAACTTGAAAACTCCTTGAATTTCACCCTCAGCCTGTTGCCGAGATAGAACCTTTCTTTGGTTGAAAGACACCGGTGTTGTATCTGCTGAATTGAGTTGAGACCTGTTCGACACCTTTGCCGTGTGCGAGTCGGTCCCACAACGCGCCGGCATCCATGTCGACATCATCCACCGGGTAAAGATACTTTTCTAGAAGTGACCTGGCCTGAAACCACTCGGTGATACATTGATTGTTGATCAGAAGCCGTAGTCCAGTCAAGAGGTACTCTGGTGGAGAAGGAAGAATGCTACAGATCATGAACAAAGCCCAGACACCAAGATCTGCGTAGACAGTGTTGACTAGTCGGTGGGGACTTAGAGTTGCATAGAGAGCAACATAGTCCTTTGTAGAAGTCTCTTGCAGCCGCGAGATGATGCATAGAAGGGCAACCTTGATGTGTTTCTCGGCTTGGTTGTTGATAGCGTCGTCGGCAGCGCATTGAAGCGGACAGTAATCCACAGGCAGATACTGCGTGTAGTCGTACTCGACAAGGCGAGACTGAATGTCGAGTAACGCAAACTTGCGGTGCCGCTGACGTTGCAAGACGGCATGTAATTCGACGACCATGTCCAGAGTGGCGGGGAATAACAATCTAGAATGCTTGAGGATGGCAAAGCCTTGAGGCAATTCAATACCGCTCATATGGCTCGACCATTCCCGACAGTTGATGCCCGTCTCTTCAAAAACGGGCTTCGATCCTGTATAAAGAACAAGGTTGTGCGTGACCGAAAGGATGATCTGACGAATTATAGGACTGAAGTTGGCGTGCAAAAAGCCTCCCCGCATGTTGACCATGACTTTCAAGCCTTGTAAATGTGCATAGAACGAAGAGTCTTCGCCGTACTCGAGTTCCCATCCACACAGCAAGCTAACAGCAGCGATGGCTTGCTCACTCGTCGCAGCGTCTTTGACAGAGTCTAAGGAATCCTGGACACTGCGAATGGCACGATGCCGAAACCATGCTACCAATTCTGGAGACGCAATATCAGAGACGGACTGATGTGAGGTAGCGATGAGGAGGTTTGTATGGAGGAGAGCACTGTGAGACATGACTTCGGGCCAGAACTCTCTACGCAATGCTGGACGGCTTGAGAAATAGACGGGGTCTTGCTCTTCCGTGGCAATGAAGGTTAGATCTAGATTTTGGCTTGAATTAGATACGGTTATCTCTCACGGAGCTTGGTCGGCCTACAGGTGTGGACGAGTCTGGGTATCAGAGGATGCCAGGAATCAGAGGTTGCCAGGCTGCGGAAGGGGTCGCTTTGGAGGTTCCATTCTGGGACCGAAGGGATGCGGTGGAAAGATTCAACTGGACTCAAAGACTGAGGTGTTGCCGAGGCACTTGGCTCATCTTTGACGATATTGGCCTTGCTTCTCCTTCTCCGTTTGATAGACTTGTCCGTACTTTCTGGCGATGATGATCCGGATGCGGCTTTGGCAGCGATCGTGTTCTTGCGGCAGGCAGCACTGCTCAAGGCAGCTTGAGACCGGATAGCCCTTCGTAGATCTCCTTTCTGTGTGTCAGAAGGGTCTTGTATGTTGATGAACATATTGTCTTGTGGGATCAGTATGCATCTTCCATGGAGGTCAAGCTAAATATGCAGTAGAGCTGTCAAAACATCATCAACAGTACATTCTGGTCCACCATCAAAAGTCCTTCGTCAAGAACATTGATAGGAAAGAGGGATCTCTGCGAGTTTTGTGAGTACGGTAGTTCTCGCTTGGTCTCTGTCAGCATGTCGGTATCTATGTCTAATCGAGCATGTTGAATTAGAGCTGCAAGAACGTTGAAGCTAAGACTGCTTTGGTATGCCACGATCCAACAGAACAGAGTTGGAGACTCGGCACAGACCAATGACCTACAGAAAGACTCGTAGCTAGCCATGGTGTCTAGGCAGTATCACGACTTGCCAAGGGGAAGGATCGTCTACGTTTGGACCATGCAACGTGCCCAAGAACTGCTCCTGGGCGGCTGTTCTGGTGGCTGACTCTGTTAGAAGAAAAACTATCAAGTAGTGGGGGCAATGTCCAGTGTCAAGCCGTCGCTTGCCAAAACGCAGGTCCTATTCTCACTGCAGCAGTTCAGCTGAGATCGGCGTTGATGACAGACGCAGTAGTCATGTCCTTGCAACAGAGAGGAGCATTATCTAGCTCCTTTGGCACGATAACAATTTTGTCCCTAACTCCAAAATGGCATCATTTGCTGCCGAAAGAATCGGCACGCACCCGTAACTAAGCACAGATGGTCCACTTGAGAGCTGCACAAACCTCTTTGGGAGTAGAGTCGAAGCTGATCGTCGTGTCTCCACGCTGTACTTACTATTCGAGAAGAAGAACCGGCGCTCGTCCGAAAGCCGTTGGACCCGCAAATTCCAAGGTTAAACTTTAATGATAAACCTAGGGTTCTTTTTGTGTCAGCGGTTTTTGAGGCTCGTCCGCCTCTGGCTGCCAATTAGATAAGTCAGCGAGGAAGATCCAAGACTTTTTGGTGCTTGAAAGGGTGACCAGTCCGAGATCTATCTATCAAAGACTGATCGTGCTTGGTTCGACTTGATTTTTCGGCTCAAACTCTCGTGATCCAATTATACTACCTAGTATCGGAATAGCTTTCATTATCCCGGAGGCGGATCTGGACGAGATCTTTCCACTCGTTAAGGTAACCCCGGACGTGAAACGAAAATAGTATCATATCGCCACTCGTGATTTGTGTTTGCGTCGCCCTAAGTATCGTCACCTTGAACATATCCGCAAATGTCAGAGGTTTTGGGTTTTTCTGGACTCTCACGGTCTTGTCAGCCATGCTAATATACAGGCTCTCTCAACAGACCCCACCAAAACTATAAACCGCTTGCTCAAAAGAACGACGATGAATAGCAATGCTGGATCTCAAGAAGATATCAATTTGATAATGACATGCAGCTCGAAGCTACAATGTAGGTACGCGGCGCCTTCTAGCGAGAACCTGATAGGGAGTTCTGCTCCCGCCTCGGGATGAGTACCAAGGTACGTAACTAGCGAGAACTCCACACACTTGTGTTGCCACATGGGAAATGTCGGCGAAGTAATCGCCGACTATGGTCTCCATCAACTTGATGCATATTCTGGCGAGCTCCGAGACGCCATCCTGTGTTCCATGCGTCGTCAGATGGACCAGACTCCCGGATCTGACCGAGTGATGCTATAGAGCTGGGTATTACACCGAGCACCAATCGATTCATGTCAAAGGCAAGCTGAGATTCAAAGAGATGGGGAAAAGGGGCTTATCGATGGCTTCCTACTCACCGTCAGATTGCTAGCGTCTTGACGACCTGACAGACATCTAGTACCATGCTGACTCGTAGGAAATCCCTCCGTATACCGTAAATTCGCCTGGCGCTGCACAGCTCAGATCATGGCGAAGGTGATCCAAAGTATAAGTCTCCCTAGATGCACACGACTCCTCCATGCAGTTGTTGACCGAGGACCATGTTGTTGTCAGTTCTGATCAATGCCCCGGGAGTCCAGACATCCCTGGAGAAACCTCGCGTCACAACAATGGAACCGAACAGGATCGCATCATGTACTGCATCCCAAAATTCAATCCGATACTCAGCTGTGATCTCGCCATCTAGCATCAAAAAATGTGGAAGATGAATGCTGGAAGTAGAAGTGGCACCTCAGGACAAGCTTGTTTAGCCTGCAGTACTCAGGAAACCGGTTCCATTAACGCTAGGTAGTGTAGCGCGGCGGAACTGCCGAACAACAAAGTACAAGGACAGTCACAACGGTCTATCAGTAGGATGTTCGTCCCTATTGTTGATGAATTGCAAGCTGAAGGGAGAGTTTTGTGGCGCTAGCGGAGACTGATCGCAGCTATTCACCCGGCTGATACTGACATTCTATCTTTCGGGGATCGATTACATACTACAGCCAGTTGCTCTGCGGACGGCGGATATCACAATGTTCTTAACTCGTCTTCCGGGATTTTGTTGCAACAAACAGCAATACTAGTCCCAGGAAGGAGGCTAAGCTCGCTATGCTAGTCAATGACAACACTACCAGAAGCTTGTTCTTCCTTTCTCTAAAGCAGGCTTGGGATTGGATGGATAGCCATATGAATAATCCGAGCATATGCCAAGAACGCCTGGAATAAGTATAGCTAAGCCTAATGTAGCTATAGTCCCAACTTGGAATCTACCACCAAGATATACATGATTTCATATATATAGGGATGTATACTTATACATATCCATGGATATCGAGTGGTTTTGGATCTCCAAATATTCAAGGATATCCGTTCAAACCTCAGCCTGCTGCACAGAGTACAGTAACTAGGTCGAATTCTCAAACTCCTCTGGTATCGTCACAAATTGGAGATTCTGACCCGTCCCAAACTGATCCACGTTCCACTCGGGCACGATTCTTGTATGCACCACTGGACCAACCCATATTTTCTTCGCTTGGAAGTGATAAGTAACCAACATCAAGATCATTGCGCCTGCGAAGAGAGATGGCGCAACGTTGAAATTTCCGGATGTGACGGGCAATTGACTCGGAGGCAGTGCCCAAACTATCATGTTGAAAGCGTACAAGACCGCGACAGCGTTGATGAAGATGGCGCCCGACCTTCCGCAGCGTTCTTCAAGGCTCCATCTTGCACGTGGCAGTGTGTGTGGGTATTTGATGCGTCGCCACAGCACACACGCGATTGGTACCAGGTATCCAGCTGATTGGGCTATCTGCCCGAATGAGAGCTGCGTTTGTTAGTACTGGTACCATGCTTCAAAGTTCTTCTGATACTTACCACGCCATAGTACGCATTCATGGAACCGAGGTAAATGAGTGAGAGCAACGAGGTGAAAATTCCTGTGACACATACAGCGTTGATTGGGGTCAGATGGCGCTGATTGATCTGCAGAACTCGTCAGCGGTTATTCTTGTTTTGCTCTGATGTCCAGCATACCTTTGCAATCCATGGCGAGAAAGGGAGTCCACCATCCCTAGCAAAGGCATACAGTGCCCTTGCTGTTGCTGCGGCAAACCCAACGCAAGTGAGCAACAACAAAAGGATCAAGACAACCATGAAAAAGACTGTTACACCTCTTGATGCAGTAAGATCCATGACGTAAATAAAAGGCCAACCTGTTGGAGAATCAATGGCCATGAGCGCATCTGGGACGCAAAAGGCGAATGTTATCGACATCACAAAGCCCATCAAACCACCAAGGCCTACAGTCCACATCATCGCCCTAGGTACAGCGATTGAGGCATCGTGCACTTCCTCGCTCATGTGTACGACCGAGTCCGTGTCTGCAGCCATCAGCCTCTATCATATTGACCACATTCAATGTGAACTTACAGCTGACGTTGAAATTGATGTTCGATTGTCCTACCAGAATAGCCACTCCCAGATTAGGCCAGTTTCCGTTGTCTTTTAGCTGTAATAGAGCCCTGTGTGCGGGAACATGCGGTGCAAGCACCCAGAGAACCACTGATCCTGGTCAGCATTGGAATTCCATCTGTATCATAGGAACTCACCTAGGAGAGCAACCCAGCTGAGTACATGGAGCATGAACGTAGCGTTCATTACGACCATGGTTGTGCGACCACTATAAATAGTCATCAGGATTAGAAATACAACACAAGGTATTCCAAGAACGATGCTTTGCCAGGCCCAACCACTCTCAGATCCACGATACAGAGCTATGAAGGTCTGTAGCAGGGAACTTGCCAGCAATACACCCGACGCATTGCCAATTTGCCAACCGATGGTTGCAAGCCAGCCTGTGTCCATTCAGTCATGTTTTGGGCCTTGAGAACTTTATCGAACTCACCAGTCACGTAGCTGAGGAATTTCTGCCATTTGACACTCGCAAATTCGGATACCCAGCTGTATTTCATTAGAGAAGTCTTCCTAAGAAAACTGGCTTTTTCGACCCACTGATACCTATAACACAGTCAGATTGTTAGTATGTCGTTTGAGAACAGAGTAGATCTACTCGACTTACTGTCCGGCCATGGTCGGGCTCATGGAGCACATCTCTGCCAGGGACGCTGTTATAAACATTGTTCCTGTAAAACTCCATATGACTATCTTCCGGTCAGTAGGACATTGACTCTACATACGCAAAGGTCTCTTACACGCCCAAAACAGCAAAGCTGGACCGCCATCTCGCAAAGCCTGAGTGTTGTTACTGCATGTATCTGTTAGAAGTGGCTGCAGACTTTGGCTCCGATCACATCCTTACAGTAGAACAAACTCCCAAGTAGACTGACACCTGGTTCACAATCAGATCGCTATCCATGCCGTGGAGCAGGGGTTGTAGACTCACAAAACACCGAAACATATGAGGGAGTACTGATTGAACACTCTCTACACGGCGATATTAGCTTTGTAGTTTTGACATGCGATGCAGCCTGACCTTCATCTCCTGCCTTTTGCCCATCCTCAGCATGTCTTTTATGTCTTCTGGCGTCGACCATTCATCATCTGGCTGTGGAAGTGACGGTGCGTTTGGAGCATTGTCCCAGTCCGCTTTCCAGTCAATCTTGGTGGAGGTGGTAAGTGGTTGACGGCTGGCCAGAGTGTTTACTGAGCTCCGCCTTCTATTGCCATTGCCATGTTCGGTTGTGCTCTTCAGACTATTCTGACTCCAAAGCCTAGTGATTGGCGGTCTGAGAAGGTTGTCTGCTGCCATCTCCATCTCCCTGCTCGAGGCTTTCTGGACGGCGATGTCCTGCATAGCCCTGTGCAGCGAAACAAGGAAGAATGCGGATGAATATCGAGATCGGTCGGGCCAGTGGTCAGAGAAGCAGACAGTAGTTCAATCAAACGTTTGTTGTTCTCTGTGCTTCTTGAAGGAGGTGGGTTGAGGATTGACCACCACCTCCGACCGAGCCGGTGATGCATTCAATCATATTTTCACGATCTAAGCTGATGGTGTACAAGCCCATTGGACAACGATTGACCGTTTTCGCCCCCTTGAGCATAGATGGCAGAACGAATCATCATAATAGTATACCCCGCTCACTTTTGAAGCAGGCTGACAACGTTTACATTGGAAAGGCTTTCAGCGGGTTAAGCTTGGTGATGCCTCGACGCACAACCGTCTCAGAATACGATTCGATTCGCCAACGCTTTGCGACCATTGGAATGCTCAAAACCTGTCCAGAACATGCTTATTTGACAGCTGTGGGGGAAAGTGCCAACGTCTCCAGTGGCGCTGTGTTTCCTCGCCCAAGGTTTGTGGTTTTGACGCCTTGAAATGGCGAAGTGCGAACGATATGGTGGGGGCCGCCATCAATTGTTGTGTCTGTGAACGGAGGCAACAGCGTTTGTGTCCAACGAGTCTTGGGCTGAGTAGAAAACGCTTTCATCGATGATGGGTAGGTATGTAGTGAGGGGCTACCACCATCTGTATGGTTGATTGACACTGCTTCCATTCGCATCTACGTTCTTTCTAACTGTCCCTTTGTTCCCATCGCATGATTCGTATCACATTCGCATGACTTCAACCTCTACGCTCATCTTCTGCTGACCGGAAGGAGTTCCAACTTATTGTCATAGCCCGTGGGCGGCATGCATAGTTCTACGAATACAACAAGCAATGGCCTGCCCGAAGATGTCTACTACTTTGTCCAGTTGACCGATACAGACCAAAGTGGCATTGTCTGGACAGTAGCTATCATCAGCCTTATATACTGTCTGACATCGTCTGCCGTGCGGTTCACTCTTCGGCGTGGCATGTACGGATTCGACGATGCCGCTCTCTTGGTCTCGACAGCGGCATGTGTTGTCCAACATGGGTTTGTTCTCAATGCTGCCGCGTTGGGTCTTGGTAAGGCCCAGTTCGGCACTACCACTGACAAACACGATCTGGCAAACGTCAGTATTCATAGCTTCTCTACAACATCTGGAATGGAATCACTGACCAAGCATCACAGAGTACCTATATCCGAATCATGATGTTCTTTATCGTTCACAGTCTGGCAAAGGTGTCATTAAACCTGTTCATACGCCGCCTGTTTTGGGGACAAGATCGTCTCAACTCAATCTTTTGCAACGTTCTACTAGGTTTCAACATTTCATGGGGTCTCATCAGCATTCTTTTGATGTCTGTGAAATGCAGCCCAGTCTGGTACTTTGCTCAACACAATGTGTGCTCCCACGTGGTAAGTTCGTTTTGCACACTCACGGATAAATATTTCATATTGACTAGTTTCTCAGATCGATCGCTGGCTTGTCATCAGGCTTCTAGATGTTTTCACAGAGTTGGCTCTGGTCTTCGTGCCAATCCTCCTGTTGTGTAGGATCTTGATAAATCGCAAGCACAAATACATCATTATCGGGACCTTTGCCGCACGTCTCCCCGTCAGCGTCTTCGCCATGATGCACTTCTTTGAACTCCGCAACTCTTTACACACGACAAAGGAGCGCGGCTTGGCACTTGTGTGGCCCGTTGTATGGTTGCAATTTGAGCTTCTCTGGTCAATGGTTACTGCCTCGCTTCCCTCATTCAAACCACTGGTCACCCCTTTCAACACTATTGTCGACGACTCAGGCCAGCAACCTTCGGATCCAATTCTGTCTGGTGCCTCTATTATGATGGGGCATGATCAGCCCATAAAACAGATGAGGGCCATGGAGACTTGGGCGTCTGGGTCTGCCGGACAGACTCAGCTGACCAATGTCGACACAATGATGACATCTTCAAGTTTGCGGGCTAACAAGAAGGGCATCTCCACGACTACCATACATGGACCTAAGAGAAGGTTCCCAGGTATGGAGAGCAAGGGAAGAGATATTGAAATGGGGCAGATTCACCATGAAGTCGAGTTTGAGATAAGTTTTGAACAAGCGAAAAGGGAGTCAAGATGGAGCAGAATCACTCAGAAGAGTAAGGAATCAGATGCAGGCGAGCTCTCAGGTGACAAAGAAGGGGAACCTGCACCCAAGAAGGATGAGACTTGAAGGACCTAGTAGTCGGCCTCGGATAACAACATAACAACCAAGCTCTATGCTATCGAATTACAGCCACGCCTGAATCAGGAATAAGATGGACAGCTACGCCCGGACCAGAAAGCGAATGGACAGATGAGTCACGAGAATGTGGCGATGAGAATACAACAAGGTCGAGGCCGGACGCAGCCAGATTCATAAATGCCTTTAAGCTGGAATGCTCGACGACAGGCAATGCAGGTTTCCTTCAGCATATTTGGAAACGGCACTCAGGAAGTCCCATAAAATTGATCAGTGGGACTGTTACCCAGCAACATACCCACAAGTCCTCACGATGGACAGTGGAAGGTGGATGCCCAGATGGGAAGAAGCTGGATGGCCAGATTTGGCAGGAAATCATCTGTAATAATAATATTTAGCTCTTTATATGACTTTATGAGAAAATGCGTACGACCGTCACTTTTTTTGCATTATTCAGTCTCCGAAAAGAAACTCTCTTCGATATGTGTTTTCTCAGATCAAGTCAAGACAAGTTAAGCAACTGTCCAAAGCTAGTGGTGCAGCCCAAGTGTGGGTATTAGACGAATCCAACAAAGCACCCTCATTGTGAGATTCTCTTCTGCATGACATACACGCTCCCATGCTGGTGGACCAGGTTGGTCAACAGCGAAATGCCTTCCCGAAGTCACACTTTGGTTCTGTGCAAAGGAAAGCTTGAAGAAGGTAAGCTGGTCGATAGTATGAATCACAACGAGACCGATGATAAGCGTATGCCGCCGTTGGGCCAAGGAGGACCGAAACAATCGTTGCTAGTATAGGTAGCTGATAGCGGACATTCAGCCAGCCATTCCAAGCCATCCTGCCAAGCAACACAACAGGTTCAAAGGCCGATGCAATGAGTATAGAGGCACAAACATGGTCTCGTTGCATGACACGTTCTGTGAGTTGCAGAGTCAGCTCCTGCAGTGCTTCCAATTTTCGAACCGCTGGTATCATCGATCTTCTTCAGCTCTTTGCATGGTGTCGCAGTAACGAAACGAGGACAGACGGAGGCATGTATCAACTCTATATCAGTGTGAAAAATTGTTTGGACCGATTGAAACATCGCCGGTCTAGATTTCATGGCTACGATGGATGTACAAGTGTCTGCTATGCTTCTACAACTTCCAGAGCAAGGAATTTCTTCATGCTTGCGTCTCGAAACAGACAACACCACTTACACATCCCCAATTCTTGAGAGAACTGTTTTTGACGGGACGCAAGAAGTGCTGGAACGGAGTTGCGGACAGTGTCTGTATGGTATGTATTGGCGGTTCAGGGACGCAACAGCGTGTTTTCTTGTTACTGAAGCGACGATTGGGTATTCTGAGACGAGAATGGCACGAGGTCCACGTATAGGCTCACAACGGCCGTAGACATGCATGTTTTCGTGCTCTGTCTCTCCCTTTGCTTGAGGTCCTTGTACAAGAACGAAGGTCATGCGCAAAAGCGAGCAGTTTGGGAGAGGTCACGTCCAAGAGATGGTGATGGACTTGGCGCCGGATGACGAAATGACGAGATTGGGCATCAGCACTGACCGCTTCTTAAGCTCTTTCGGCGCGTCAAACCGAGGTCGGCTGCCGTAATTTAGAGTTGCGAATGACCTTTTGAGTCGATGAAACTGAGATTCATGGCAATCTACACATAACAACAACAGTAGTCCTCTGGTTCTCAGAGGCTATACAAACATGGCGGGTCAAGGAAGCAGCAGCAATGGTGGAGGAGGTGGAACACCAGGAGGAAGCGGAGGAGGAGCCGTCATAGACAAACTCGACTATCACCCTGGCAGACCGCTGTTGCGAGCGGATGATGGAGTAGATTCTTCAGGCAGACCGAGTGCAGAGCACAGCTATGCTGGCAGCTTCTTCGAGCAAGTCGCCGAGGGCATCCAGAGTCGGGATAGGCAGAAGTTGCAGAGGAAGATGGCACGCTATGTCACCTTCTTCTGGGCTATTGTGAATTGGTATGCTCTTGTACAAGTTTGTATCCTATAAAAATCATGGCTGATGGAGGAATAGTCTTGTCGCTGGATCCATCACATGCTTCTCAGTATATGCGCCACTGTTCCAGAAACGACTGCACTATAGCCAACTACGAGTCAACACCATCTCCATCACCGCCGAACTGGCCATGTATCTGCCTGTCCCCATCTTCGGTTTCCTCTGCGATCGCTTCGGCCCCGGTCCTCCGTCACTTCTTGCCGGCGTCTTTGCTGGACTTGGATATACTCTGGCCGCCTTTACGTACCGCAACGAGGAGTGGCCTTTTGGCGTCATGGTCTTTGCCTTCGTCTGGGTGGGCATGTCGACCAGCTGCATGTACCTTAGTGCTGTCACCACTTGCGCCAAAAACTTCGGAAGAGGAAAACACAAGGGTCTTGCTCTGGCTATTCCCATTGCGGCATTCGGACTGAGCGGCATGTGGGAGAGTCAGGTCGGCGAGCGTTTGCTGTACGAGAAGAGGCCAGACGGTTCCAAGGGAGATATTGACGTCTTTCGTTTCTTCTTGTTCCTGGCAGGCACCTTATCTGCTGCTGGAATTGTCGGATTCTTCTTGCTGAGGATTATCGACGAAGACGAGATGATCGATGAGGCTATCGAAGAGTTGGAGCAGAGCGGTCTTCTTGAGGATAGTCCTTTCTTCCGACGCAGACGCCTCTCAGACGACTACGGATCTACAAATGAGCAGGATATTCAAGACGAAGAACAGCGCAAGGCACAGGCACTGGAAGAGGCACGGAAGAAGACCTGGCTGCTCAACGAAGAGACGAGCCGTTTCCTGTCGGACAAGTCCATGTGGTTGCTTGCTGCTGGATTCTTCCTCGTCACAGGGCCTGGTGAGGCTTTCATCAACAATCTCGGCACTGTCATCGGTACCCTCTATCCTCCTTCTGTACCCGACGATGAGATTCCTACGAGTGCTGCAACTCATGTGTCCATCGTCGCCATCACGTCGACTATTGCGCGCATTCTCACCGGTACACTTTCAGACTTGTTTGCTCCAACAGCCGGCCCTCACCAACATCGCAGAGGTCCAAATTCACTCGTTTCCTCCATGGTCTCATTACCCGGTGCCGATACTGCAGAGCCCAAAAAGTCATTCGAAGTCTCCCGCGTGACTTTCTTGCTCATCTTCTCTCTCATCATGTCAATCGGACAAGCAGTCCTCGCTTCAGGTGTTGTGCAGGATCATGGCGAGCGCTTCTGGTGGGTTAGTGCAGCCGTTGGTGCAGGCTATGGAGCTGTCTTCAGTCTGACTCCCATAATCACGTCTGTTGTTTGGGGTGTTGAAAACTTTGGCACCAATTGGGCTTGTGTTGCGACCGTGCCGGCCATTGGCGCAACACTCTGGGGTCTGTTGTACAGTGCCGTCTATCAATATGCTGCTGAAAGTGGCAATGATGGTAGCATCGAATCTAACAGCGAGCTGTGTTTCGGTCGTGCATGTTACGCCCCAACATTCTGGGCCATGGCTGCTAGTGTTTGGGTGGCGTGTATTCTATGGTTGTTTGCATGGCGGGGTCCTGGCGGATGGTATAGACGTGGCATCGTCGTTTGATTCTCCCTGTCACATCCATAGCATGATCTTCTGGATTTATGAGCGATTTTCTTTTGTTTTCTCAACATCGTATTCGGTCCTTTGTCCCCGTTACTGCATCGCTGGAGTCACTAATGAGTCTGCTTGGTGATGTCGGGTGTCATCAGCATCACCAGATGCTGACGATTCCCAGTGATGACTGCACGGGGGTGTCAGAACTCATCAAGGTCTCTCAGCAAACACAACGTCATTAAGACAACTCAACTGTATACAGAAAGCTCAAGGCCATAGAAGAGATGCTCATTAGACATCCAATCTAAGCTGGGGCTCTCAACGAACGGAACCTTCTTTAGTAGTGACGGTCTGTCTGTATATGTATAAGTCGTATTGATGGTGTCGTGTTTGTGGAGACCCTCATGAATTCTGACACTCCCACCACAACGGTGATCCGAGCTTTCAAAAGCTCTCGTTAAATGTAAGACGAGAAGTCACCTTCCGAAACGTGAAACAGCAAATTCAACCACATTCTATAAACAAAGAGAAAGCGAAAAAGAAAGGGAAACCTAAAACAACAGTTACGACAGAAGCATCAGACAACCCACAAATATCAAATGCAGTAATGGCAGACAACATACCAGAAGCAAACCAAAGAGCGGAACAATTGGCAACAGAAGCCCGCGCCTGCATTTCACAACGTCAACTTGAGAAGGCAACGCAGTTAGCGAAAGAAGCCGGGTCACTAGCCCCTGATAACCAATCGGTAAAGGCCCTCATTGAATCCCTCAACTCAGGCCAACCCGGAAACCAACTTCTCGACTTGATCAGGAATTACGTGGAGCAAAGGAGTCAAGATGATGGCCGCCAAGCACTGGAGCAAATGAAGCAAGGTGCCAAAGTGCCTGACCAAGACATCGAGAACGTTGCTCATTTACTCTTCGATCACGACGATAAACCTGATGATCTCAGGGATGGAATGACTGGTGCTTTCATGGCCAATGGCGCTGCTGCTCGCAAGCAATTGGCCGACAGGATTCAAGTTGGCACGGAAGCTACACGCTATTTCAGATTACTCTGGCGTCGTGGTGAACACAGTTTCAACAGCATTTTGCCAGTTCTTCTTGATGCTTCTGCCTGGCCGGATACGGGAATCCAGACAAAGGCGAAGAGAGATGCGTTTTTGCTGGCGTTGGGCATCTTGTTAGATCCGGCATTGGAGCATGGAGATTGGAGTATGACGTTGATTGCCAGATTGCTCACTAGTAATGCGCATGACATGGCTGGACTCATCGACAGAGATGCCTTTGAGATTGTCTTGAGTCAGCTTGATATCAGACTTGACGTCAAGGTTAGGGCACAAGCTACTCTTGCTGTGGCAAAGTTGCTGGAGGAGACAAAGGAAGAGGGTGAAGGCATCTTTTCGGATTACGTTAGATCGACGGTTGCAAAGGGACATAACGATGAGTTGGTTGTGGCTTTCTCTGTGGCGGCTGGAGTGTTTCCTTTGGCGCCGCAGGTGGTGGCCAAGCTGTTCCTCACGCCTGGATTCTTGGAGGGTTTGGTGCCTGTTCTGGAGAAGAATTCGATGGGCCAGAGGTGAGTTCGATGAATATGATGCTGGTGACTGTACTGATCCTGTGCCTCAGAAAATCTCACACACTCGAACAAGCAGCAATGGAGTTGTTGAGTGCAGCATGTGTAGACAAGGCTTGCAGAGAAAGCATCTCCAAGATTTGCTACGACTGGCTTGATGATGTTGCTCATACTAGCACAGAAGCAGAGGGTGCTAGCATGGCCGCTCTTGTCCTAGCAAAGATTCCGTAAGTCCCTTGAACTTCCTCCACACGGCGGTTGTCATTGTACTAACCATCCTTCACAGCCCAAAGCCGGAATCTCAAGAATCCTCCATCTCGCACGCAGACGACCTCTCAACTCTGCTTGTCAATCTAACTCTCAATGCCAGCAGTCCCACCGAGCAAAAGAGCTCCATTGAAGGATTGGCCTATGCATCTTTGCAACCAAAGATCAAGAACGAAATCATTTCTAACAAAACACTCATCACCAAACTTGTGGATTGCCTCAAGGCCGCCACAGCAGGAGACCCCACCACGTTCGGTATCCTCACAATCTTTGTGAACCTGGTGACTTATCGTCCCAACCAAAGCGAAGAACGGAAAAAGATGTCCGACCTCAAATCCTACGCCGAAGCCCAGAAGCCTGTTGAGGTGAATCCATTGGATCAAGATGAGGCAGTAACAACCCGTTGCAAGCTTGTCCTGGAAGCAGATCTGGTGCCAGTCCTGGTGTCAGCAGCCAAATTCCAACACAGCGTCACGATTCTAGCAATCATGGCCCGCATTCTCTTCTCCCTGGCCAAAGAGCAAAAACATCGCGGCAAGATGGCCCAACAAGGCGCCGTAAAACTCATCCTCATGTCGCTGGATCGATTGCAACCACCCTCTCAAGTCATGTCCGAGACAGCCGCCCCAGCAATCCACATTGCCTCCCACGCGCTCGCCCGCATTCTGATCTCCGTAAACCCAAATCACGTCTTTTCTTCCACTATGCCCGCCATCTCCGCTCTACGTCCTCTGATCGCATTACTAACACCCGATCGCGATGCCGAAACCAGAGACCTGCTTCCCGTCTTCGAATCTCTCCTCGCACTGACTAACCTCGCCTCCCTCGAAGACACAAACGTCAAGGATGCACTGTTACGTCAAGCCTGGCAACCAACCGAAGATCTCATGCTAGCAAACCACACTCTGGTACAACGCGCAGCCGTTGAGCTTGTTTGCAATCTCATGGCCTCGCCGTCAGGGGTGGCTAAATTCGCTGATGGCAGCGTGGCTGCTAAACATCGTTTACATGTTCTTTTGGCGCTGGCTGACGCCGAAGATTTGGCTACGAGGAGGGCTGCTGGTGGTGCGTTGGCTATGTTGACTGAGTGGGATGCAGCTGCCAAGGCGGTCGTTGAGCATGAGCGAGGCATAGCCATCTTGTTGGGTATGTGTGAAGAGGAAAACGAGGAGATGAAACATAGAGGGTTGGTCTGTATGGCCAACCTGGTCAGTGCGCCTGGCGAGGTCGGGGTTTTGGGCAAGAAGAGGGTTGTGGAAGCTGGTGGTGTTGAGGCCGTCAAGGGCAGTCTGAAGAGTTGTAGGAATCTGGAGATCATGGGTGTTGGAGTGGAGGTTTTGAAGGTGTTGATTGGACAGGGACAGGGGGAACAGAAGAGTTTGACTGAGGCTTGAAGGGGGAGGATATGAGTTTTGATCGAAGGGAATTCGAGAAGGAAGGAGTATGGGAGAGAAGTGGAGATCCGTTGTTCATCATTGATTGACATTCAGTAACATATCATCAGCGAGGCTTCATGGGCATTTTTGGTAGATTCAGATAGCATTTCTCTCACTGTAGTATATTTTCTTCACCCGTACTTGCGCTACAGACATTCTCGAACATGGCGACCACTTGATGAAGCAAAAAACGATAGGAGCAGAAGCAAACTTCCAAGCATAAAAGGCCTTACCCTCCCTCGTTGTGTCAAAGAACAGAGAAGAATAAGGTCAAATTCTAGAAAGCGAGAAGATGAAAACGACAATAAGGCAAACATCAACAAGCCATCTGTATCCAAAAGAAAAAAAGAAAGTAAGAATGTTTTTCGTCTCATTTTTTTCTTTCAAGCAAGTTTCCCAGGCACAAAAGGCAAACCAGCACTCAAACCACCATCAACAGCCCAAGCTTGCCCATTAACATAACTCGCCCCGTCACCAGCCAAAAACCCGACGACCCTCGCACACTCATCAGCCAAACCGCCCCTCCTCAACGGATTCAATTGACCGATTTTGCCCTCGGTGCCTTTTTTCCTGGCGGCCTCGTACATTTGGCTCGTCATACCGGTTTCTATGATGCCGGGGCAGATGCAATTGCAGCGGATGGAGGTCCCGGACAGTTGGTAGGCGGAGGTTTGAGTTATGGAGATGACGGCGGCTTTGCTGGCCGAGTAGTCTGTTGGACCGGCGTTGGAGCGGAGGCCGGCCACCGACGCCGTGGAGATGATGGAGCCCGAGGGTGGTGAGTTTTTGAGCATTAGGCGGGAGGCGTATTTGATTGCCAGGAAGACACTGTCGGTGTTCTGGTTAGCAAAGAGGGTTCTTTAGTTCTTTTTCTTTCCTTTTTATTTTTTCAGAAAGGTGGTTTGTAAGGGGGTCCCTCTGGTCAGGTAGGAGAGGGGAAAAGTGACGAGAGGCGGGATAGAAAAGGAAAAAATATGATTTCAAGGAAGGAAAGTACGACAGATGAGAGGAGGGTGATTCGGGCAAAGAAGGGGGGGAATAAAGGAAAGAACGGCACAAACCCCAAAGCGTTAACCCTCATAACACCCATAAACTCCTTTTCCGCCTCGCCATCATCAAAAACCCTCTTCATAGTCCCATTGACGCCCGCATTGGCAAAGAAAACATCCAACCTACCCCACCTCCTCCCAGCTTCCTCGACAACACCCTTGACATCCTCTTCTTTCCCGGCATCAACCTTCATAACAACGACATCCACCCCTGTGTACAGTTTCTCAATCTCGGTCTTCCAATTTTCGAGATTCGAGGTTTGGAAGTCGGAGAGTATGAGGCCGCGACAGCCTTGTGAGGCGAAGAGGTAGGCTGTCGCGCGCCCGATGCCGAGCGAGGAGTTGCAGCCCGTTATGATGCAGGTTTTGGATTTCAGGGGTGAGGAGGCGGGAGTTGCGGCGGCGAGGGAAGGGATGCCTGGGTGGGAAGGAGTGCCGCCTATTGTGGTTGGTGAGATGGCCGTGGGTGCTGGGAGGGCTTTTCGAGGTGCTGAAGTCATGGTTGCTATGCTTGCTTGCTTCCTCTGACTGGAGTCTGGTGTTCTCGTCTCTTTTTGTGGTAGTGGCTGCGAAAAGGGCTTGCAGGGTTATCAGGACTGTATTTTGGGATTGAGCGTGTAGGTCACAGGTTTGTGTCGATGTGTATATCTCCAGAGGATCAGTCTCTTGAACACGGATGTGGTGCTGCAAACTATTCTTGCTTTCTTGAGAACGTCACAAGGAGTCTCAAAACGAAAGGCGATTTGTGTACGTGTCTGGCAAAAGTGACCGACTTCGAGTTGGCTTTATCATACCTCTCCTTCTCTTTTCCCCCGCAATATCCATGATCATCATCATTGTCCGAGGTGGAGTCTGGAGAGCTTCTCCCTGCTCTGAAGCCAACAGGCCGAGGTTCCCCGCGTGTTACTACAGCTGAGATCGGAGCTGTCTTCCGCAAACCAGGGTCTCCTTGGTTTATTTAATTGATTTCAAAACTCGGAACCATCGCCTGTAATTAACCTACACTAGTTAGATGTAATCATAGACCTTTAGCAGAGTAAGAACAATGTTCGTAACATACGATTTTGCAACGTTATTGAACTACGACTTCCTGCTTAGAAGGGTGTAGATTCAACAAGTCCTTGCATAGACCTAGCAGATTCTTCCAAAGTAATCTTCTTCGGACAGTACGTTAACTTAGACACACCCACACCTACTGAACTCAAGGTGATGTTAAAGATTCGTTTGTCATTCTCTGCTAATGGGGATAATGTGCTATGGAAAGAAGAAAAAAACTGACGGAGCGATCAAAGAAAACGCCGCTATGTCCATCGTCAAATACCGCGAACGCCATGCTTGAAGAACAACGAGCATAGTCAGAAAGGAAATAAAAAAGGAAAGCAAAAAACAAAACAGAATGACTTGAAAACCTCCAAAGTGACTTGCAGTGACACTTTTTGTTCCCCTTTCCGGTGCAACGCCAGTTCCTTGTAAAATCTCATGCCTGGCAATCTTCGTTCGTCTGTTCGAGTCTGTTGAAGGAACGGCTTCAGATTGGACTCCCTGTTCCAAAGTCTCCTCCTTCGAAGCCTCGTCTCCTTCCCCTTGTTGATGCAATGAAGAAATGTCGATCGAAAAACCGTGTCCGCGGGCCTTGCGTGCATCTACTAACCAGCAGACCTCAGGTGCTGACCTCGCCAGGATCATTCTCGATAACCTCATCACTCCAAGCCCAAGAAGACCTAGCATCAAACCCAGCTCCTCCGTTGGAACCAGCTCCACCGTTGGACTGAGTAGCCATGCCTTCACCTTCACCTCTCTCTACAAAACCACCTTTCTCTTGCATCAACTTCTCGTAGATCTGCTGGAAATACATTCTCAGTGAGCGTAAGCCACGAAGATAGCCTCTGTCAACACCATCGCGGTGAGTGGGAGGACATCTGGCATTGGCCCAAGTTTCAGTGTCTTCTGCAGTGACACAATTGGCAAAGTCGACAATCTTGAGGAGAATGCTTCCTCCGTTCTTGTCAGCATCGGGATTGCGTGGCTTGCCTTCCTCGTCGACATCACCACGATCGTAGAGCATCAACAAAGAACTGGCGTAGAAACGGTAGCCAGGCAAGTTGCGGATGATCTCCTCCAGCTCGGTAATCTTTTCAAGTATGACAGGAATGTGCTTGAGGGCTCTGCTATGACCGATACCGTCGTAGAAGAAACGAGTCAGAGCGTCCTGGAACTCACTGCCCGCCTTGAGATCACGACCAAAGTACTTGTCCTCGAAAATGTTGGTCTGCTCCTTGACGTTCCACACTTGCATGCCACAGACGCGGACGCCCAACTGAAGTGACGTGGTCATCTTACACTTGCGGCGTTGAGACTTTTGCTTCTTCTCATCGGCATGAACACCATACTGACGTGTACCCATCTTCAGATCGAGCACACAGGGGTGAACCATACCAGCGGTCAAGTCCTCTAGAAGGATAAAGTGAGCAATACGGCCAGGATCTTCCATGGCCTCGGCGCTCTGGTCGGGATTGTGTGGGTATGCAAAGTCGATGGATTTGCCTGGTTCAACCTTGTTGGGAGAGCCAAAGTCAATGGCTTCACCCAAGGTTGGGAATGATTGAGCTGTAGGGGAGATTGCCGTGGGAGAGAGAGCTGGAGGATCGAGACGCAGTTCGGGAGGGTTCTTGACAGTCTTAGAAACGGCCTCAGTAGCTGCTTCGTTGTTTGATGCATTGTCCTGTTCAAGATCATCCATGGAAAAGACGTCTTCTCCATCACCACGGTAACCATCATCATTCTCGTGATACTCGAGATCACCACGAGACGCATCCATGTCGACCTTCTTTCTACGAAGACCGCTACCAGAATGACGACGGCGAGGTGTCTTGAATGTCTTCAACAAGGGGTTGTCCACCTCGGACTGTTCCATGCTTCTGCTCTCACATGCCGTGGCGTCCTTCTTGCGGGGACTCATGATGTAGTTTTCGAGAGATTGCACAGAGTTGTTGGGCGACTTGCGCTCTCGGTTGTTCTTGATTGCCAGTCGACGCGTCGCATCACTCGGCGATGGAGGTGAGTTCATAACAGCAGAAGTGACATCAGCGCTAGTGCGACGCTCCAAAACAGGCGAACAAGGAGTGGTGGACGGCGAGTCGGGCTTTAGAGGTCTCAACATGGCCGAGTCGGGCAGAGATGGCATGGAATCTCTCTGCTGGATCCTTCTCAGACCACGACCATGGTGGTTTCTGCTCCTTCTATCATGGCGGACAATGTTGGGTGGCGAAAAGACATCCTTGAAGACCTGAAGCTTCAGTTCCTGATTGACTGTGGTCGCACCCCAGCTAGCCTGTTGACGGAGAGGTGGACGTTCGATAGTAGTGGAACTCTGTTCAACCGTGCTTGGCGTATTGCGTTCACTCATCATCTCACTGATCGAGTGTGGACGAGTTTGACGGCTCGTCGTGGATACATGTGAAGGAACAGCCGTCGAAGGTCGGGGTGGAAGATTTGACAAGAAGTAGTCAGGTATGATGTGTCTGTTGTTGCTCAGACTGACCTCGGGCACAGCGTTGGACTGCGACTGTGAATGACTGACGATACGGGGTGCATCTTCCTTCTTCTCTTGCCTGGGCGATCTCTTCTTAGGAGATTGGCCACCTTCAGCCTGGATGTCGGGCGACTTAGACTTATCGAGATTGTCCTTTCTCTTCTTCTTGGGCTTCTTGTAAGTGACGTTGAGCACTCCAATGTATCTGGGCAAGAAATCAAGAAGAGAAGGATGATTCTGCTCGACAGTCTCGTAGAACTCATTTTCCTTGCTGTTCAACTGCTTGCATACAGCTTGTTGGGAGAAGCTGTACACAGTGCTGTGACCTCCAACCTGATGGTTGTAAGGCTTGAGCTCGACGGCACCCAAGGGTGGCGGCTGAGGTTGAGCCTCTACACCCTGGTGGCTGTTCTTGGAACGCTTCTGCAAATGGCTGCTTTGTGTGGGAGTCGCAGTGGGCGTCGTTTCTTCCTCATCCAAGTCTTGAGAATACACAGAAGAGTCCTCGGTGTCATAATCAGACTCGGAAATGGCAGAGGTCACATGGGCAAGATGCTCATCGGAGGACTTTGGAATTTCGTGCAGAACTTGTTGCAGAACATGACTTTCGTCATCCTCTGATAGTAGTGCAATCTCAACACCGCTCTGATCTTCCTCCTGCTGTACGTGGAGAGTCTTGCTCTGATCAAATTTCTGATGGCCCGAGTCCTCCTTGTCCTCAGCTTGAACAAGAGGAATACGCTGACTGGAAGTAGTGCGGACACTCTTACCACGGTGAGGAATGTACTGAGCAGAAGAAATTTGTTCTCGGTCAGACTCTTCGTCTTCCACCTCCTTTACAGCTTCTGCTTGCAATAACTTTTCACGAGTGAGCAGTGATTCTTGAGGCTTGTCGGTGAGTGAGGTTTCCTGGGAATGTCAGTGGTTGAATTTAATGTGGTGGTGCTTGTCATGTTTCGACTTGGTAAGAAGCGATGAAAGGTATGTGAGGCAATGGAGGAGAGCAGGACGGTAGTGAAGGAGGGAGAAAGAGAGTCTTCAAAACAGAAGTAAAAGGATGAAGAGGAAAAGGAAGAGGAAAGGAAAAGAGCGATGCAGGGAATGACAAGTGGGGAAGGCGCGATGGATGGGTAGAAATGTGGAAACATGAAAGGATAATCAAAAGAGGGAAGGAGCGAGATAAGCAAAGTTGTTAGAGCAGATAGAAAAATTACTGACCTTGTGGAAATATTCACTCTGTGGGATCTTCTCAGATGGAGTCTTGTTGGTGTTGGGTCCTAGAATGATGTGGTGATTGCGAATTTCCTCAAGTAAGCTGGGAGGGATTTGGTGAGCGAGACGACCTTCGGCGTTGTCAGTGGTAGTAGGCTCTTGTTCAGCCTCAGCCTCAAAGGTGCTAGGAGCTGGCAGAGGAGTGCTGACCGTGGCAGAGGATGCCGAGGTCTTGGAATCATTGCTCAATGATGGCTGGAGGGTGTTGTCCAGATCATCGTCTTGATCAGGAAGCGACGAGGGTTCTGTGTGCGTGTCAGTTGTAAGAGCTTCAGTCTTCTGCGCTTGATTTCCAGTCGTACCATCAAAATCCTTGACGTTGCCTTCATCAATCAGAGGCAACTGTTCTTCTAAATCATCCTTGTGCTTCTCTTTGTCTTTCTTGTGCTTCTTTTCTTCGGCATCTTGTTCCTTAAACAAGCCGAGATAATGAGATGTCTTTCTGCTGCGAACATTTCCACCATGTTCAGCCTTGGGGAGTTTGGCATCAATCTTACGGTCGACGTCGGTGTCAGGGCCTGCCAGGTTTCTACCCTGCGACTCTGCAATGGATTTGCCTGCCATACGGCCTTTTCCTTGACGCCACGCTCTGTATGAAGAGCGTTGCGCGCTTGACTGGAGCTCGTCCAGAGATGTCTGACTTGAAGCTTTGGTAATTTGCGTCGGTGTCTTGGGTCTTTCCAATTCCAAAGCGGTCAAGATCTTTGGGTCGTAGAGCGAATGGCGGTTGGAGGTGAGAGGGTAAGAAAGATGATGCACATCGGTGTGCGGAAGCGTGTGGAACAAGCTGGCCAAATCCGTCATGCTGGTTCGCATTGGTGATAGCGATGATGTCGTCGCCATGAGGTCGTCGTTGAGCGCACGACGACCCCCGCTTTGGTGAGCCAACTTGTCACCGCCGTTACTCTCTCGTCGCCTATCGAACTCGTCGTCGGCTGAGTCCACCTTGGCCGCCCTACCTATGTCGTCGACAATGTCCGGGCGATACTCTTGATATTGATGTCGCTGCTGCTGCTGAGTACGTTGCAGGGCTTGGGCAATCAGGCCTGCCCTATCGTCAATAGATGTGTCGCTCGCTCGAAGGTGCGATGTCGGCTGGCGTGGAGAAGCTACGGGAGTGTCGCCGTCGGAGAGCAGGTAATGTGTGGCAAAGATGCTGTCGCGATCGGACAACTGAGGCTCAAAGACATTCTTGCCGCCCGCCGTACTTGTACTGGAGCGCGATAGCACAGGATCTGCTGGCGAGGTCTTGGACCTTGACAGTTTAACATTTGTTCTGGTTGTCTGGATGGGAGGGGATCGTTGGCTCTGCATGACAAGACATTGGGTGACGCCTGCCGCTCTTCCCCGGTTGGACGGATGATTGCTGCTATCGAGATATCCCTCTTGATTGTACAGGTGTGGGAGAGACCGAGATATGATTCGCGATGCTAAAACGTGCAATGTCAAAACATGCTAACTGGTCGAAAAGCGACTGGCGAGGCTTCAACGTCAGTCTGTCATTGCCCGCGCCCGAAGTTCGAACGGCTCCTTCCCGGTTTAACAAGATCGACACATAATCGACCTCTTCCCCTGACAATCTTTACAAGTTCCTTCTAGCAGCGAAGGATATCGTATATCTTCGATTCCTCATCATTATTTGAGTTCCTCCTACCTGGTTTATATGTCCTTGGTCGCGCGATTTGGTACAATTGCTCAAGCCGCACCTCCGCATTATTTGCCGCTGTGCCGATGACTTACGAGTACAGTACAAATGATACTGTGAAACACTAATAACTTATCATCCCTTGATCGTGACATGCATCGGCAAGCCTATCCCTTATGATCGTTCTTGTTCCTGTTCCCCTGCTGTCAGATACCAGTCGTGCAGGGATTTGACCCACATGTTCAGCCCATTAGGCGTCGAAAGCTACAAGGCAGGCCGTTGGCAGTTGTAACCATGAGACAATCATTGCCACGACTCTGTGTGTCCAAAAGTGTCTCAAGGCGGTCTGCGCTGCATATGACAGATGCTTGTGTAGGTTACGCAAGGACACGAAAATACCTGACTTCTTTGCGTACCTAAGCAGTGCACTTTCAAAGTCCCATCATATGCGAATGTAGGGAGCACAACTGGCGGTCAGACTTGCAGGATGGATCACCATCAATTGATGCCAGTAGTATGCATGCCACATAGCCGTACATACCCAGGAACCCGGATGTCGCTCAAGTCTGAGAGACTAGAGATACTAGTTTGACGATCCGGTCATAGTCACGTTGACGATGGTCGAGAATGGTTATGTACGTGTACATTTGTGGAGATTTCGAAGGGTCGGATGTTGGCAACAAACAAGTCATGCTCCTCATTTTGACTCTGCGCTAAGTCACAGGCCGAACCGAGCTGATGAGCTGCTGTAGGACTGTGAGACCTGAACGATGAATTGGTCAAGGTAGAAAGACTTCTCTATGCTATGCTGTGTTAGAACCAATATGCTATAGCAGTTATAGATGATCTCTGCAAGTATAGAGATGTTTGTTGTTCGTGTCCGTCTAGGAAATCAAAATCGTCCGTAGAGACCAACGGTGTTGATCGTGATGACGTCCGAATGCTCCTAAAATGGATATTTATGATGGCGAACTTCGATCCTTCCAACGACCAGCCGTACCAGACGTCTTCTTTCCACAGAAACAGTTCCGTCAATATAACTTACTGATGCACAGAGGATCGGAGGCTGACGGAGAAGTGTACGCTAGGAGCCTACTATCTAGAGATGGCTCAATGAACACGATCCAATCCTATAGATTACCTGGAAAAGCAGAGAAATCGAGAGTATCGGAACGTAAGCTGCCGAGACTCGAGAGCCTTGATCGAGACCAAAAATCATCGCATCTTGCTATGACAAAGCCAGTTGTAAACAGTGAAATCGAGCCTAATGGGACTGCTCTTCGCTGGATAAGGGATTCTGATACGTTCTTGTCAGCAGCTTTGGAGCCCAGAGGAGATAGCACTGCACACTCCAAATATCAACGATGTATACAACCTCTAGCACCCTGGATGAGCTCCCCCTCTCTCGACGATTGGATTGCGGGCTATCCCACGGAGAGCCAAAATGCTCAAGAAAGATACTACTGCTCTTTCTCAACTGAGCCGTCGAGTTGACCCACTGTGCAGGGTAGTGAGTTTTAACGAAAACAACTCTAGAGCCTTGATTACGTCACAAACTCGATAGATTCAGCTCCATCGTAATATTATATGCACTCACGAAGAAGAAGCACTCTTAGAGGAACGGCCCATCAGGAATTTCACATCATATCAAAGGTGTCAGGGGCTCTCAATGTACCCAATGTATCAAGTTGAGCTACCTGACCATATGCAGCAAGATGATTCACCAAGGGAGACTCCCACGGAGAGCCCAAGTTCTGACAAGTAGAAGGAAGAGATTCGACAATTGAAAACCCTTAATCGTTCACTTCTCTATGGCAATTGAGCATGCCAAGATATTCGAATGCCCACAGCCTATTTTACAACCTCTGACTTCCTCTTTTCTCTCTCTCTCCTTCTCTTCTTTGCACAACATCAGAGTAAGCCTACAAGGGTGTACTCTGCTGTTGTGCCGTGTCACTTGGCATCGCCGCCATTTGACTTCAATACAATGCCGTCCCACGACAACAAGACACCATGGCACCTTTCCTCAGAGCTTTGCGCAAAGCCACTGGCTTTGAGGTGTACAGATATATCTTTGATCTGGAACCTGGAGACAGGTGAATCGAGAGGCTCGAGGAGAGCACTAGCGCCATGAACAGCATACGGCGACTTGCCTGAAAAGGCCAAATGTTTCTTGTCACCACAACAACATCGAAATACACCTACGCATCGTTTGCGGCGTCTGCTCCCATCCGCAATGCTGCGTAACTCATGAACGATGATGTGTTAGTTGGCATTGCGCTCAGCTAACTTAATTTTTTTTGTCCCCCTTCCATCACATGCCTCGTGTTAGTTGGCATTGCGGCCGGCTAACTTCGCATACAACGTCGATTCACGACGCGCCTTTCCCCAAGATCTTGGACAAAGACACTTCGTGTTGATATGTGCAAACATGTCCTCAGCCTGGAGTCTGTAGGCAGTTGGATCGAGAGTTTTGATGAGAGCACCAACACCTCAAACAACATACGCGACTTACCCGAGAAAGCCGATTCTCCTGTCATTCGAGTTACAGCGCGCGCTTCCCCTGACTTTTGACGGCGAACAAGCAGATCTGCGAAGAAGTCAAGGACGCCATACCATTACTTACACTGCCTCTAACTCTTGGAATCAGCCCTAAACTCAACATCAGTCCATTCTTCACTGAAGATAGTCTCAGGAGTTTGTATTCCATATCCATGTGGGACACGGGACTACCACTACCTGACTAGATGGCCATGGTCTTTCGACCTCGAAAGGGTGACTCGTCTCGTCGACCAGATCGTAAAGCTGCTTCGTCATGGTCATCCGCTCACACATTTCAAGCCCACCCTTGGTCGAGAATGATAACAAGACGTCGATGTTCTCCCTCCTACTTGCAAGTCTCTTGTGCGTTGTATGGGAACATGTCTTCTACAACTCCGAAACATCTCGAGGGTGACCGTGAGGATAGACTTTCCTCGTGAGCTGGACGTGGAACACATTGTAGCCCTCATGCAATCGAGAGCTAGCTCGCTCCGAAGTGTCCGCCAGAGGATCTATTCGTATGCTGCCGACTACAACGACCATGTCAGAGTAATGATAAGCTTCGTTACCGGTCAACAATCTGCACCTCGGAAGCCACAAATGGCAACGCCTACTATCCTACTCGAAGTCGTAAAATCTCGTGGGAGGCACAGTCAGCCATTCTGTCCACTCTACTCACTTTCTCAGATCCTGGGCCCGGACGACTGAATTTCATGCGTAACAAACCGGACCTTGGTACCTTGCCAGCAAGATTACAGCTTGAATGCTTGGAGCACATTCGACTGGAATTCCAACGCGTAGACAACCTGTACTTCCTAGAGGCGCTGTCGTCTTGCTTCCTGCTTCACTCGTCCCCTCGAAGCCAACATAATATTGCCACGACGCTCTCCAGGCCAGTATTTACTTGGTCACATTACTGCAAGATAGAATGTGACATGACCGAACACGCTTTTTCTTCTCGACGTCGCATCGCCCTGTGGATACCCGACTTTGACTCCGACTCCGACTCCGACTCTGGTGGTCACGATCGAGACAGGGATACTTCTGACTCTGATGAGGCTCAGTCCGACGACGACGAAGCAAGCTTACAGAAAGCGCTGTCAGAAGGAGAAATGACAGAACAGGAGGGCAGGGAAAGGGTGAGATAGCGCAGGGCGGAGACAGCGAGGAAACCCAAAATGGCTGATGAGCGCGGAGAGAGAGCCATCTATGCTGATTGTGAGGTCCATCCAGAAGACTCCTACTACGGTCCTTGACACAAACTGAGTGTCCTGCACAGTATGACAACAGATGAGCTCGACTCAGTTTGATAGCCGCATTGGACCCCGAGACGCAACCAGGCCACTTCTACCAGAAGCCCAGATGAATAGTTCAGTATGGTAGCAAATCAAGAACTCTCAAGCTGCGAACCAATTCATTCCTGGGATACTCAGCGAAGCCTTCTCTAATAGTCTCCATGTTCTCGCGATGTGCATAGATCGTTCTTAAAGGCGTGTGCCTGCTTGAGAACCATAAATGATAGGCAGGTGACATTGAAGTTTATCATTTCTAATCTAAGATTACACTAGCGGAGTCGGGTCACGGGATGAACAGTCCGAAGAAAGCTAAAGAGGTACTGTATGCAGGGTGCAACGACTGAATAGAGCCAGGCCAAACATGAGTAATCTGCATACACATGCATGATACTGCAGGTACATGGGCATTGTTCTTCGTTTGTGTTCTATTCGTCTTCCTTGCATGCATATCTAGCGAGGTAGCACATGCTGCCAAAGTTCGGATCAAAAAGAAAAGCCAAGGCGGAGACATGCGAACTCGCCAGCAAGCGATTTGTCTCGGAGAATAGGCAGTGATCTACAGAAAGTAGAAAGCAGCCACCCGATAGTCGACCAGAGTTTGAAGGAGGGAAGAAGAGTGAAAGTGCATGTGGTGAGTGTTGGACGGCTGGGAGAAAAAAAGAGGGACGAATCAGGAAGGGGTAGTAGTCCCTGCCCGATGTGGAGAGCTGAATCGCATTAATTTATGGCGGTCTTTGCGTGCCCTTGTACAACGTGATCGGTGAGCGAGAGCCACTTTGAAGTTGATTGTTCAATCAAGACCTTCTGTCCATCACTTGTACTTCACTCCATGACATTGTCGCCTTGTTTCTCACTCAACAACCGTGCGACGTGAACTTGAGAGACATTCACTCGGTCGCGCCGCTTGGCTGTGAGAGCCATTGGCCAACCTCGACGACATGGATCACATAACTTCACCACCGACCTCTCCCTCTCCCCCGCCCTCGAACCATGCCCAGCGACCTTCATTAGCGTCTGCCCTACGTACACCGCGAAGCGGCAGTCGGCTCAGTATGCGACAGGGCAGTACACGCAGTGACGAGGACTCGAAGACGGCAGTGAAAGTTGGTATGTTGACTTCACACTTGTACTCTAGCCCTGCGACAGCTCAACTAATCGTTGATTCTTCCAGCTGTACGAGTACGACCGCCGCTTCAACCGTCAGATCCGGGATTCGACTTGATTCCTCAGCGTTTCCGAGCTCCGACCTGTCAAGTGTCGACATCGACGAACTTGTCCATACAGTCACCCCAGGGAAAGAAGCTCTTTGTTTTCGACCGTGTCTTTGACGAGACAACGACGCAGCAGGGTGTGTGGGACTATGTGAGTGACAGCGTTCATTCGTTTGTCCAGGGCTACAATGTTTCCATTCTCGCTTACGGCCAGTCTGGTGCTGGCAAGTCGTACACCATGGGAACAGACGGCTCTGGCGACGGCCACAATCCGCTTGATGCAGGCATTGTACCTCGCGCTGCCACGGCTCTGTTCGACAAGCTGAACGGCGCACCCGCCTCCTCATCGCCCTCGACACCCAACAAGAGTGGCTTGCGATCCCCCCAGCGCTACTCAATCCCCGCAATGTCCAGCTTCAGCAGCCTCCAGCGCCAGGCCAGCTCCGAAAAGACATGGACCCTCAAAGCTACCTACGTCGAGATCTACAACGAAACCCTGCGCGACCTGCTTCTCCCTGCCTCGACGACCGACGCCGAACGCCCTCAAGTCTCGATCCGTGAAGACACCAAAGGCCGCATCATCCCCACCGGTCTCACACACCTGACAATCAATTCAGTCGATGACCTGTTGCACGCCCTGAGCTTTGGCTCTGGTATCCGTCAGACAGACGCCACGGCAATCAATGCCAAATCTTCCCGCTCGCATGCAGTCTTCAGTCTGAATCTGATTCAAAAGAAAACACCTTCGGTCAGCCGACGCGCCTCTGTCCAGATTGATGCTTCCACAGGTATCGATCCTACAGTCACCACCGACAGCAAGCTACACTTTGTCGATCTGGCCGGAAGTGAACGTCTGAAGAACACGGGTGCTCAGGGTGACAGAGCCAAAGAGGGCATCTCCATCAATGCTGGTCTCGCTAGTCTCGGGAAGGTCATTTCGCAACTCTCTTCTGCAAAACAAGGCGCTCACATTTCTTACCGTGACTCGCGCTTGACTCGCTTGCTGCAGGATTCGCTGGGTGGTAATGCCATCACTTACATGGTAGCTTGTGTTAACCCCGCCGAGTTCCACTTGAGTGAGACTCTGAATACCATCACGTATGCTCAGCGTGCCCGCGCCATCCAGAGCAAGCCCGAGATCCAGCAGCAAACCGATGAAGCCGACAAGGCCAGTATCATCGCTCGTCTTCAAGCCGAAGTCGCTTTTCTTCGCGACCAACTCAACAAGAACAGCGAAAAGAGTGAGCACCGTATGCTTGCGGCTGGAGACCACAAGGATCGCCGTGAAAGTGAACTGCAGAATCAACTCATGGACATGCAAGAAAACTACACTACTCTCAGCCAGCGCCATGCCAAGCTCATTTCCGAAATTTCAAGGGCCAGGGAAGATAGCAGCCACGATACCCCTACGCTGAGAGATGCCGTTGGTGAATCTGCTATGGAACGCATCAAGCGTTCCAATTCCTTCAACGAGGCTGTTGAGCAAGTTGTCATGGAATACGAAAAGACTATTCAGTCATTGGAAACGTCTTTGTCCAACAATCGATCCATGCTTTCTGCCAGTGAAAGCTCGTTCATGGAACTCGAAGCAAGATATGCATACATGGAGTCACAAAACAACCAGCTCCAATCACGTTTACACAAATCCAACGAGCGAGAAGCCAACAACGACGCTTACCTGCGGGAACTTGAGACGCAGATTGAAAGTGCAAGTTCTAGCGAGGAAAAGAGTGCGTCTCTCGTGTCTAGCCTTCGCAAGGAATTGAGCAGAGTCAAAGACGCTGAAAGCACGTCCGAGGAATACATCTCCACTCTGGAAGAGAAGCTAGCCGAAGCAGAGCAAGATCGTGAGATTATGAAGCGTGAACTCGATCGTCTCGAGAATGTCATAGAGCGCCAGAGGAGTATTGGTAGACTCGATAACTTGCTGGCAGAGCTCGATACTATTCGTCAGAGCGAGAAGGATGGTGCCAAGCCCAAAGTCAACGGAAATGGCGTTGAAAAGAGTCAGCATGATCTTCTCATGTATCAACAAGAACCTTCAGCAAAACCCAACCTCCAAGATGGCGAGGAAACCCCCAGTGTCGCGGATCAACAGGCTACTAGCCGCGCAGTACCCTCTTCTGAAGCAGATACGCAGCCCGAATCCATCGCTGATGAGGAGCAACGTAAGAGAGAAGCACATCAATCAGCACAGTCCAAGTTTATGGCCGATAAGCTCGAGACCATTACTCAGGAACTGTTCGACCTGCAAAGCGAACACGAGGCCACTGTCACCGATTACGACGCTCTACATCGCAAGTACCAAAATGCTTTGCAAACAATTGCCAAACTACAAGAGGCACACGAGGAAGATCAAGTCAGACCAGGGTCTAGATCTTCGGACAGGGCAGGGACTTTTTTAGAAGGCGCGGGGGTGATTACCACGAAGGGGGATGGAAGACAGGAGTCATCCTCGCGTTCTTTGGAATCGGAATTGTCTTCGCATCAGCAGCGGGAGTCCTCATCTACCTCTTCGACAAGGGAGACCTCAGACATCAGTGGATCTCCCAGTGGAAAGACGACAGAGAATGATGACGATGCTAGTACTATCGTTGACGAGGCAGATTTACCATTACGTGCTGACGAAAGAGCCCTTGCGCACGAGATGGAATTGCTCAGGCAATTGCATGTCCAGCGTGAGGCGAGTTTGAAAGAGATTTCTGAAAACTACGCCAGACTTTCTGACGAGCACAAGTCAGCTTTGGGTCAGGTTGAGGATCTGAAGCTAGAAGTCCAGCGCGCTCAATTGGCATCTAGGCAGCAACAGTCTCCTTCGCTTGTCAAATCGCCAATGATGCGTCGCAAGCCCAGTCAGGACTTGATGTCTAGCCCAACAAGCAGCGATCGCGCGATGCGATCATTTGCATCTCTTCGCAACATTGCTCTTGACAACTTTGAGTTCAACATTGATGTCCGTCAAAACTTTGAACTTCACCTCAACACCATCATGAGTGATCTGCATGATCGCGCTGAGAGACTCCGAGCGATGGAGACGGAGGTCAACGTCGTGCGTAAGGATCTGGAAAATAAGACTGCAATCGTGGCTGGCCTGAGTCGTGAGAGGGCAAGTATGCAAACGACTCCAAATGTCGACTTTACAGTCGTTGGACACATGCGTGACCAGCTCATGGAAAGCGAGCAGCAGATCAAGACGCTCCGTGAGAGCCATGATGCCAGAGAAGTTGAGCTTCAAACTCAGATCAAGGACTTGCACAGTCAACTGGATCAACAAAGAACCTCGACAGAATCAGATGCTGTTGCCGGTAGTGAAAGACTGCATGACGAGGAGCAAAGTCGAGATTCGCCAGAGAATGATAGAATTTCTCACCTCGAGAAGCAACTATCTGAATGGCAGTCCAAGCATAGCGATACGACAGCTTCGATGAAGGGATCGGAAGCCAAACTCCTGGCTACCATCGCAACTCTCGAGGCGTCACTGAGTGCAGCACAAAAGTCTAATGCTTCTCGTGATATCGAGTTTGATGCTCAGCGCAAGCAAGATACTGTCGTGTCAGAAGCAGCTGCAGCCAGTCTCGAAAAGGAGCGATCACAACACAGAGAAATAGTTGAGACCCTGCAAAAGCAGATTGATGACTACAGATCTGCTAGTCAGGATCACAATGAGAAGTTGTCTCAACTGCAGCAGTCCTACTCAAACATCAGTCAACAGGTTGAGGAAGACAGCAAAGCCAAGCATCTCAACGAAAAGGAGCTCCAAACTCATCGTGATCTGATCTCGAACTTGGAAACTCAACTTGGTGTGCACAAGTCTGCCATCGGTCTTCACGAGCAGAATATTGAGACGCTGAAAACTTCTCACCAAGAAGAGTTGATCAATGTCAGGTCCGCTCTAAGTGCAGCTGAACAAGAGTCAAACGAGAAGCATGTAGCTCTTGAACAGCAGCATAAATCCACGATTGCTACAATCCAACAAGACCTGAAACGCTCACAAGAAGACTTGGAAGAGCTTCTCGCAGAGGCATCCAGCATTCTTGGTCACGAGACTGATGTTGGTAGATTCCACAGTCACTTGAACGATTTTGTCAAGCAGAACAGAGCTATGGCAGGTAACGATGTTGTTGATGAAGCTTCTCAGCAAGAGCTTGCCACGGCACTCAACAAAGTCACCTCGCTCGAAGCCGAATTGGCGCAGCTCAAGACAAGTAACCAAGAGCTTGTGGTAAACATGGAGAAGGCTGCAGAGGGCGAACGCAAGAGTGCAGCACTGGTGCAGGAACTTGAAGATCAACTGAACTCGACCTTTGACGAACATCAAGCCACCACCACCAGGTTGTCGGCCATTCAAAACGAGAGGAACTCTCAACTTGAAGAAGCCCAATCAGCAAAGAATGCGATCAAAAAAGAACTCGAAGATGCAAGACTCAAGGTGTCTCTCCTCGAGTCGCAACTTGCAGAAGTGCAACGTCGCTCCTTGGCCTCGACATCACGAGAGTCTATGGGCTACAACACACGAGAATCTCTTTCTCCCGAAGCGGCCGCCTATGCTCTTGCACGCTCGAGATCACAGGATTCGCTAGGCATGCGGCCAAAGTCCAACCTAACAGTTTCGACTTCAGGATTGCCTTCACCACCCCCAGCAATCCCGTTGCCACCAATCCCAACTCCTGGTCTCGGTATGGGTTCGTTCAGTCCTACCATGCAAGCCAGCAGCAGTGCACCTATGGGCTTGGGAATTGACGCTCGCACCTCGAGTCCTATACCACACATGTCAATCAACGCAACTTCACCACCAGGAACGCCTCATCACACTTCCCAACCTTCTCTCCCCTCCAACAACCAGACCACTCCTACTCAACAACAAGCTGCCACACGTCCCGACTCCTCTCACCTTCACCTCCTCGAAGAACAAGAATCCCGCATCCGCACCATTGAAAAACATCTCTTTGCCGAAAAACAACTCACCGCAACTCTCGAAGAAGCCCTGGTGGATCTCGAAACCTCACAAAACAAGACACGACAAGACTTGGAAGCTTGGAGGAAGAAGTGCCAGGGCCTGGAAGAGGAATTGCAAGGGATGAAGAAAGAAAGACATAGTAGTAGTAGGGCTAGTATGCAGCAGGTTGAAGAGGAGAGGGAGATGAGAGTCAGGGCTGAGAGAGCCAGACAGGCACTTGAAGAGAGGATGAGAGAACTCAACAAGGGGAAGAAGAAGGGATTGTTGAACTGTTTTTAGAGAGAACCATGGGGAAGAGATGGATGGTAGTGTTGTCGTGAGCATCTGGCTTGCCGTTTTTTGTCTAGTTTCGTTGTGACCTTTTTTCTCTGTTCTATACCCTTGTTACATAACTCCTGTAATTAAAAAATCTTTGAGCAAATAACCATCATAAACGACATTATATGAACGTTTCTTTCTTTTTTTTGGTCGTCGCGATTGTTTTGTGTCTTGGTTGCGAAAGCATGCCCCCACACAAGAATGTCTCCGAACACGTCTGACGTCGTCTTGATCGCCAGGCAGAAAGTCTACGAGAACGCTCCGACATGGCAATATAAACGAAGAGCTTCACGCCTGTTCTTCTACAGCATAATACGACAATCATCGGATCCACCATCACATTCCTGCCCCCAAATCTGTTATCCTTCAACAGCAGATCAATTGTCTGATCCTCGCTCATATCCGACGAACGAAGGAAGGCACACCAAAAACACCATGAGCCACGGAGACAAGGAGTTTACGGATCTCAACCGTGCGGCTTGGGAGTAAGTGTTTATCTTCATTCTATCAATGATTGCTTCTTTTGAACTTCTTCATGAGCCCGATAAGTTTTTATCGAGGCCTTTCGTCTTGTCATTTCTTCTACCCCTCGAAACGAGCTACAAGACGCCGACTCGCTCGATACACCAGGTAACGATGGGATCGAGATCCACGAGGGATCTCTCGTCAAGCATGACCGTCACTGAATCGATATAATATGCAGAGAGACCGAGATAACTACGGAGAGAGCTCTGTCGAGAGTCCCATCTCAAGACAATCATGGCAGGCTTTCCAAGGACCCTTGTCCTGTAGTCCTAATCTCTCAGTACATGTACAGTTCGTCCTCATGGCTTGTCTCCGCTTGAGAGATTTCTGGTGTATCTTGAAGATCCTACGCAGTCGGATTTCCCTGATCCCATAGAGACCTTGCTTGGCCTCATCCAGTTGCGACATCATTGAGACCTTTCCTTCCATCTACCCCTCTCGTCCTAAGCTGACGATGTATCTTCTTCTCCGCACGATACACCATATTTGGTTCTCGATGAATTGATGAATCAACGGATCTACCAGCTAACATATCTCTAAAGTGAAAAAGCCAAGTCCTACGACAGCAAACCATGGCAACAAAAAGTCGCCTTGCAAGTGTCGACGGCACTCCGCAAAAACGCTACCTGGCTTGGAGCGAATTGGTCTGACGGCAGCGACGGCAAAGAATGCAGACTACTCGATTATGCTTGTGGTACTGGATCAGTCACTAGAGTAAGCATGCTGAAATATTATCTTTTCCATCTCGAATTCTTCCAGCAGAATCAAACATGCTAATGCAGAAATCAGGCATTGAGTCCGTACATAACTTCAGCAACCGGTCTGGACATATCAACCCAGATGCTATCCCAGTACACCAGCCTACTCAGCGACTCTCACCCTAATCTCCACTTGACCACCGCGATCGCCGATCTAGTCTCCTCAACCCCTCAACCCTCCATCGCGGATGCTTCATTCTACAACTTCAATATCGCCGGCATAGCACTAGGTTTCCACCACTTCTCCAATCCCAACGGTTGCGTCAGCAGAATTCACGAAAGACTAGCCAAGGACGGTATCCTTGTCGTCGTAGATTGGTTACCAGCAGACAACGATGACGATCCTCATGCTCATTTGCACAAAGAACATGGACACGGCGAGGAGACGGAAGAATGGAAGAAGATGAAGAAGACTGTCAAGCACAATGGGTTCAGAGAGGAAGATATGAGGGAGATTTTCGAAGGGAATGGGTTTGGTGAGTTTGGGTTTATGGTGCTGGAGGAAGGGTTCGAGATGCAGATGAATGGGAAGACTGTTGTTAAGAGAGGATTTTTGGCCAAGGGCAAGAAGATCTAGGAAAAGACGAAGGCTTATGGGGCTGAGGTTTTATTTCTGGATGTCTTTTTACATTTGACGGAATATGAAAGAACGTCTGAAGTCGCTTCGATAACGAAAAAAAGATAGAAAAAGAAAGGAAAACCTAGTCGCAATGGAACTCATACCAGAGCCGAATAGAACATTGACTATCATCGGATTCTCCGCTTGAGCAGTACACCTGGTCGCAAGACTACGAGTGCGGATCTGATTCTTCGTCAAGGACGTAATAACATTAACTACTAGAACATTACCAACAACCCCTATGAACCACGAACATTCCGGTTACAAGGCGCTAAATAATCCTAGACCCCTATATGGCATCACTGAAAGTGAGCAGGGCCACTCATCCCCTTTAGACAAGAACGACCGGCTTCCCATCTACCCCTCTTCAGTCTAAGGCATCAAGTTCTTCTGAGCCCCCTTGGGCAAACGAATACGAATACTTTTTCCTGCTTCTCAGCACCCTCCTCCCCAAAAAAAAAAAACCTTCTTGCCCCCCCCCCCCCCCCCATCCTTCTCAACATACTCTTTTTTTTTCAATCTCAAATCCTCCATCCGTACAATCCTTCTCGCACCCAAACAACATCCCCCCCCCCCTGAACCGAATCCAAATACTCAACTCTCCCATTCTTCTCGACGCAATCCTTGGAATACCTCATGTAGAAAGCGTCAGCACCGTCGGCACCACTCTCGACAGCAGCGATATTGGTGATCAGCCAAGTCAAACAGAGATTCGAGGAGTGGTCTTGGGAGAGACAGGCTGTCGTTGCTGTACGAGGGGGTGGGGACAAGGGACGGCAAACGGTGCGAAGGGCGGTGTTGCGGGAGCAGGGTTGGGGGTTGTAGGTCATGTATGTTGTGTAGAGGATTGAGAGGAGGAAAGAGGTGGAGAAGGTTAGGAGGAGGGCGCGTAGGGTGTGTTTGTCTGCCATGACTTTGGTTTTTTACACGAAAGAGTGGTGAAAAGTATCAGGTGGAGTCTTCTTTTACGTGGGAGGATTGAGGTTTTGTGCTTGAGGATTTGGAAGATCGATACAGCTGGAAGACGAAGGAGAATGGAAAGAGAAATAGCCTTACATCTTGGATATCATACCTGGCTGCCTAGTTGCGTTCGTATAGTTGTATCTTTCGTGTTCCGCGGGGTGTCGAGTCAAAAAGATGAAAGGAAGGATTTCGATTGGAAGTGGTTACGAGGAATTCGTCAAAGGATTATAAAGTCTAAATATGTACAGTAGGTTTGGGCCTGGGGTATTCCCTAGCATGACCGAGGGCGGTAACCTTCTCTTACACTTTTGTCACGATGATATCGTGTTCGTTGAGGACACTGACTTGAATGTATCTTCCAAGGGTTCTCAGTGGACCTTTCTTGATGATGGTCTGAGATTCCTGCGTGTGCAAGTGTAACGTAACAGTCTTGACGGGCTTTCTGTCGTATTGAGAAACGACCCCACACTTTCTCTCGAGATCAGTTCGGACTTTTCGGCGCTAAGCAAAAGCGTCATTCTTTCACATGAAAAAAAAACACAACCCAACCTTTTCTCTTTCTCTCTCTCCCTCTATACCACAACACCCATTCTTAACACCATTCCAAACCAACAATGACAGACTCAACAACACCATTGACAGCACTCTGCAACATCTGTCACAGCGCCCCGCCAAAATACACGTGTCCCAGAGATCAAGTCCGCACCTGCAGCCTCCCCTGCTCGCAATCCCACAAACGCCGCGCCGCCTGCTCCGGCATCCGCGATCCAACCTCATACATACCCAAATCCGTTCTCAGCACTTCTTCGGGCATCGATCGCGATTACAATTACTTGTCATCCATCGAACGCAACCTCGACACCGCGGAGAAAGATACGGAAGCTAGAGGTATTGCTGGTGGTAACGGGGCCAGCAGAGGGAATAATAGTTTTGAAAAGAGGTGGGCGGAGAAGGGACCTTTGGGACGGTATTTGAGGGAGAATGGGATTGATGTTGTTAGGGCGCCCAGGGGTATGAGTAGGCAAAAGTTGAACGAGACTAGGTGGATTGGGAAGAGTAAGAGGGTTGTTTGGAGTGTGGAGTGGGTTTTGGTTGGTCATGATGGAGGTGACGGTAGAGAAAAAAGGGTTACCGAGGTTGACGAGAAGATGAGTGTTCGCAAGGCTTACGAGGAGATGAGTTGGGAGAAGGAGAAGGAGAGGAAGAAGAGGAAGAGGGGGGACGATGAGGTGCAATTGCAGGGGAAGACGAAAGTCAGAGTGGGAGAAACTGGAAAGGTGCAGGATACGAGAGAGGAAGGAACGGTGGGATCTACGAAGTCGAAGACCGATCAAAGTCAAAGTGAAGACAAGGAAGTGACAACAACCGCAACAACAAGAGAACACTTGGATACGGCAAAAGACGACGACGTACCCTCAAAACCCGAAGACGATCCGACACAGATACCGCAAACACCGACATTCTACCTCCATAAACCGCATACCTCCTCCCGCTCCACCGTCCTCATCCCCCTCGACCCTTCCCTGTCCCTAACAACATCCCTCTCTCGGAAATCCGTCCTCGAATTCCCTACCATCTATGTCTTCAACATTCCTACAAAATCTAGCAATGACTCTTCCGCCACCTCGACCACAGACGAAGCATCCAATACACCAACAGCACAACAACAATTACCCCCAGGCTTCATTACTAAATCCCAATACCACCAAGAAAAATCATCAGAAGCGAAAGATCTGGATATGTTGATTAATGCACTACCAAAGGATCAACGGGAAGCTATTTCCAACTCCGCAATCGCGAATGGAATGGAAGGAGAGAAGGAAGGTGACTGGGATGAGGGGAAAGTGTTGTTGGATGTTTTGAAACGGGACGTCGATGCTTTGGAGAAGATGGTGGAGAAGTGAGGATTTTATATATGTTTGAGAAGAAACAAAGGGGGGATACAGACGTAATTCGTATGTTTTCGAGTTGGGGTTTGAGCGAAAAAAGAACAGAAGATCAATGCCTGTCAAAGTATACAACTATCCTCGAACACATCGCAATGGATTCCCGCGATATTCCCTCAACCATCAACATTACAACAAAGCTATATACATGTTGTAATTTGTGGAACAAGCACATACGGCCACAGTCAGCTGAAAACTGGGCATCCCGTCCGCTCTGCCATACATAAGCAGTTGAACGGCAGATTAGTACTACGGTGGGTGACCACGTGGGAATCCCTGCTGCTGTACGTTTTGCTCCTTTTTCCATCTCTTTTTGCTTCTTCCCCGTCTCTTTTTTGTTTCTTCCTCGTTTGTCAAGAAAGGAAAAGAATGGAAGGAAATAACGTTGGATCGGTCCAGTTGTTTTCAGTATCAAGATGAGATGGCATTTTTGGTCGTTTTGGGAAGACGACGGAGACAAGAAGGAACTGTCGACGTGAGAATGTTTAGAGAGAGATAGAGAGAGAGTGTGTGTGTGTGTCTATAATCATACTGTACAGATGTAACACATGTTCGTAAAAGAAACAGAAAGGGGGAAAAAAAAGCTTGAAGAGTAGAAAATTCGAAAAGAAAAGATATCTCGTCAAGAGAAGGCAAGAAAAGAAGAACAACAACTTCCGAAAACCATATACGCCTCTTCTTGCCACCTCTCGGAATCTTTGCACTAGCAAATTTTCCATGGGTCTAGGAAGAGATATGAAAGGGGGGCCCTAATAATACCTCTCCTGAATCCCTACAACAGCCTTCTCCGCCAAAGCGTATATGGTAGCGGTCAAATGTCCGCAGACTTGGAAGGGAATGACAGAGGCGTCGATGACGCGGACGTTGTCGGTGCCGTAGACTAGCAGGGAGGGATCTACCACTCCGCCTAGGTCTTTGGACATCATTGCCGCTGTGGAAATGTAGTGGTAGTTTGATCGGTCTGCGATTAGACGGTTATCAGTCATGAGTTCCTTTGGTTTTGGAAGGAGGGATGAGGGAGGTAGATAGAGCAGGGAAGAGAATGAATGGAGAGGAGAGAAAAGAAAAAGAGGGGAGGGAAATAGTGAAGAAATAGGGGAAAATGGAGAAGATGGGGAAACATGAGAGAAAGAAAGAGAAAAGAAAAATGAGCAAAAAACAGGGGTGAGAGAAAAGAAAACACACGAGAGTTGCAAACAAGCAACAAAGAAGACCAAAAAAGAAAACGGTAGACTTACATCCTTCCTTGAGCACCTTCTCCCACTCTCCATCCTCAGCACCCTCACCAACAGCATCTAAGCCAGGCATCTCCTCCCCAGTAACAATCCCCTTCAACGCCTCTGACAAGCCCAACTTCCTGACCATCTTGGCGGTACCGACCTGTTGCTTGACATCAAACTCCAACATCCAGAAATTAGGATTTATCTCTGCTGGAGCCATGGCATCAGAACTAGTGATATGCACATGACCTCTAGAAAAAGGCAATAATCCCCAATAAGAAAACTGCATCGAGTTTTCACCCGGCGACAACAGGATTTCTGAGATAGGAAGATCGGTGTTGAAGATCAGGTCATGTTGGATTGTAAACAGCTTCTCCAAAACAGTAGGGGAAAGGATGTTGGCAGAGGCGTTTGCGACGGTGGTTGCGTAGTTCGAAAGCGAGGATGATACGTTTGAAGCGAAGGATTGTGTGGAGGGACCGAAAATGTCCGAGGCGCTGAAGTAGCCGACGTAATTTGCTGTGCCGGAGTAGTTTTTATTGCTGGTGTAGGAACCGCCGCCTGTGATTTGGTCTTGGAGGTTTTCGCCTACGGTGGGCAAGTCTACTTTGACTTCTATATCATGTTTCTTCAAGATGCTAGTAAGAGGACTCTGTTAGTTGAAATGTATCTTGGATCGATGGGCGGTGATTTGGATCAGGAGGGGAGGTTTTGTGCTGGACGTACTCTGGGTTACCGATGCCGGAAAGTTCGAGCAAGAGAGGCGATCGAAGAGCTCCTGCACTGAGGATGACTTCCTTGTCAGCACTGACGGTCTTTTTGTTTCCAAGCTTGTCAGTAAAGACGACACCGTTTGCACGGATTGGTGAACTAGAGTTTGAGTCCGAATCTTCCTCCCAGGTGATGCGTTGGACGAAAGAGTTGGTGTATAAGTCGAGATTAGTCCTGTTCTGAATAGGCTTATAATAAGCCCTACCAGCATCTTCACGGACGTTAAGTTCTCTGTCGACAGTAGCCGGGTAACGAGCGAAACCACGCATACTTCCTCCATTGGCTTCCTCGTTATACGGAAGACCGGCACAGTTGTAAGTTTCGTTTACGAGTTCCGTGACGTCTTTGCCCAAGAGACCATAGTTCCATCCGGTTTTTAGGGGTCCGTCAAGTCCGTGGACATCGCTTTCGTATGCGACGCCGGCTTCAATTTGAGAAGAGGTGGGGATTTGGAAGTGTTCGCTACGCTTGTAGAAGGGGAGGAGGGAGTCCCAGTTCCAGCCTTCGTTGCCGAGTTTTTCCCAGGCGTCGACTTGAGCTGCTTGTGCTCGGAGGTATGCCATGCCTAGATCAATACTGTCAGTACTTGTTCATATCGAGGTCGAGTATTGGCATCTGTTACCGTTGATAGTGCTGGTACCACCGAGAGCCTTGCCAGCCCTTAAAGTCTGATTCTTGCCTCCAGCAAATTCTTGTGGAACACTTTGATACTGCCAATCGATCTCTGTTCCGAATGACAATCCATATCCATTGACAGTGGAAACGTTATGGTTATCCCACACCAAGTCACCAGCTTCAATGATTGCAACCTTGACTCTAGAGTCTTCGGATAATCTGTTTGCAACGACGAGACCTGCTGTTCCTCCACCAACAATGATGAAATCGTAGACACCGATACTGTCAGGGGAGACTTCGTTGGCCGGTGAGTCTGGAGCTGTGGCACATCCAATGATACTGGGGCTGTCGCAAGTTGCTGGGAGATCGGCTGGGGAATCGTCGCTTGATGGTCCATCTTCAAAGCCTTGGTTGTCACCGAAAGATGAATCACTGCCTTGGTAGTTACCGGAAGATGCAGCACCGGCACCGTTGACTGCTGTACTGCTGGCGAAGGAGCTAGAGATGGAAACGCTTGTCGTGAAAGCTACGCTCAAAGATGGCGAGCCAGACCCCGCCGTGTAATCAGGAGCGAAGAATGTGCTTTGGGACACAGTCGTCGAAAACGTGGTCTCAGTAGCGGCACTGACATTAGGGACAGGCGTATAATCCGGAGCAAAGAATGAACTTTGAGAGCTCGCAGCATTAGCAGCAGCAACAGCTGAGCCAGATGGAGATGAGGCTTCTCCGCCTTGAGAATAACCACCACCACCATATGCTCCAGCGGCACTACCTCCACCGTACGCACCACCGTACGCACCACCACCGGCAACAGCACTAACAGCAGCAGCGCCACCGCCTTTCACAGACGATACCTCAGACCCTGCTGATGCTGCTGCTGATCCAGTAGATCCTGAAGACCCTGCCGAGCCATACTCACCACCAGCACCACCAAACCAATTTTTAAGTGAATGGTCATGATGGTCATGACGCTCAAACTGTTCATGGCCTTCATGATGTTCAGGTGAAAGAATTTCACCCAACAACCCACCAGTCAACCAACCCAAGGTAGGCAACCCAAGCACAGGTTGTGCCAAAGAAATGGCCACAATCGAGTACCTCATCTTTTCGGCGTCAACGAGAATAACAAATTCAACAAAGAATAGAGAGAGAACAAAACCGAAGATAGGTTCAGGCAAGCAGCGATTGAAGGGGGGGTCAATCACACGAAACCTGGGTGACGGAGCACAAGGGACAAGACCATGGGTTTTTGTACAGACCAAAAAAGTCAGCTACGACCTATCTTTCTTTGCTCTGCAGCGTTGGGTTGCTAATTGGAATCGGTGACGCATTAGTGTTGCAAAAAGTGGTTATCTGAGACGAATGTCGAGTTTCACGGGCTAAGAATGGCAATATGGGATTTGTGGAATCCTTGAGTCGGGATCAGTTGATGTGTGATATGATGGTGTGAAAATGTTTTTCCATCTTGGCTGTTGAAGCAGATTTATTAGGAAGTGGCGCGGTTGAGAAGAATCGACACTCCACCTGGAGGTTGCAGAGGGAAGTTTGTTAAATTGTCTTGCCTCAACCATGCATGTGTGTTAGCATGAGGATATCACGTTGAGGTTGGACCTACCCTTTTCAAGCGGGTATTCTCCCATGTGGTGCTTGACTTGGCGTTTCAAAAGGGACCCCTGATGTCCACATGGTTCCTCACCACTTTAAAGCCGGAGTTTATTGTTCACGGGTCACTACAACGAGGCCTAGAACTCATGGGGGAGGAACGCGGTACTCCGTAGTCTTGTTGGTCCAAGTTCTTGTGTTTGACGAAACGTGAAGGATGCTCTCCCGAGCTTGTCAGGTTGGGGGAAGAAGCTTGGTTTTGTTAGGCGACCAAAGGGACTTCGACGTCATGAGAACGAGCAGAGCTCTTGTATGGCGAACAACACTTACAGCAGAGCATGGGTTCTACTCGGGAACATTTTTCATCCGCTCTTCGTACGTATTCAACGTCCGACCGACGATAAGAAGGATAAGAAGCGAGAGAAACGTGTTGATCAGCTTGTGAAATCCTTCCGAAGGGCCATCATTACCCCAAAGTAGAGGGTATAGCGCCACTAAGCCTAATCTGGAAGCAACACCGAAGAATAAGACGGTATAAACCTCTGCACCGCCTTAAATGTATCACCACCGTGTACAAGTGACGATGGAAGTCAGCAAAAATGTATAAATGAAGGTAAGTCTGTCGAGTCTGACTGTAAGCATCAATCAGACAAGCATCTTCTCTTCCACTCTCCACTCTGCAATCAAGAAATACATACGAATTTAGAGCACTCAAACAAAAGCCACTATACATATACATATACTATCCTCTATCTCTCCCATCTCCTCTTCTCAAGATGTGTTGCGGCAACCGAAGAAACGCCAACAGAAAGACCAACACTCAGCTCCTTATCGCGGCGTTCAAACAAGCAAGAGCCGAATCGAAACTTCAATCCACCGCCACTGTCATGCAAGACAGCAACAACGAAAAGACCCTAGAGACAGGAGTCATCGCAGATGAACCTCCTTCCTACTCATCAATCATCGAAAAAGATGAATCTAATTCAGCAGACAAGAAATCTGTCGCACCTCGTCAGACTATCAACGACACCGATAATACAAGAGAAATCAACAACGCAGTCTCTTCATCTTCTCACACAGGCAACCCAATCATAGAAACGCAAGGAATGAGCAGATGCGCAACCAAACATGCCTTGAAAAGAGAAGGCAAACAAGAAAAACGACAGTTGAAGAAGGAGTACAAGCAAGAGAAACGAGAACTCAAGGCGGAGAAACGTGAACTCAAGGCTGAGCATCGTGAGCACAAAGCCGAGCTTCGTCGTCAACGTGAGAATGACAAGAAGGGAGGTGGTCCCGCTGTTGGGTCGCTTGTTACTGGTCTGGCTAGGATGATGAAGTGATTGAAGGATAATGTGGTTGGGAATGGTAAGGGATGATGATGATAATGATCTGAGCGAGATATTGGATTTGGTTGGGGCTGGAAGGAAGCACTGTTACTGAGCATGGGGTTTCAGGAGGAAACAAAGGTATTAATTCTCATGTATTACTAAAGTCTGTAGTCGAATAAAGAAGAGACTGACTGCCATCACATACCAGCCCACTCAATGCAGAATGGTCTTACTCTATCTTCTTTGACTTCTTCATCTTGATCATCATCATTCTTTTCTTCGCCACCGATTAAGAATCCCTTCTTGACACCAGTGCCTAGACGTCCACCACCGACCAAACCAAGTAGATCGAACTCTTGGTCCCAGTCCATGCCATCACACAAGAAATGACTGTGGAAGCGGAGAGGATCACCAGGGTATGCCATGTACTGACAACCAAACCTGATACCAGGAGCCATAAAGTAGTTTTGAGCATGCAAGTGCTTGAACAAGGGATATGACTGAGGCACTTGAGGTAGTGGCATCGAATAACCTCGTGGTGGGGGTTGTGGACGTAAAGGAGGTTGTGATGTGGTGGGTGTGATTTTCATGCCGCCATAGCTCGGCCCCGAAGCTTCTGATACGGCAGGAGATGGGAAGACAGGCGTAGGAGCAGCACTGCCACCAAAGAGTGAGTCATCGTCTCCGACGACACTGGCAGCGCTACTTCCTGGCCTGCTACCCGGCAGACTCTCCATCGCATCAGGTCGTGAGCGGTTCTTCTTCTTCGCCTTGCCACGAGGACCTGTCGCTGCCGCCAGCATGTCTTCAGGGATATCATTCCAATCGCCTGAAGCAGCGGTGTTCTTGGCGGCAATCTTTTTCAAGGCTGTTGACTTTCTATCTTCAGCGCTCTTCTGCTGTGCCTTGGACGCCTCTTTCCCTTGCCTGTCCATACTTTTCAGGAAGGCGGCCTTTTCCTTCACACTCAAGTTGTGGTGTAAAAAGGCGTCTTTGTGGGCAGCGGCATCGTCGATGATGTAGGCAACGTTCTTCTCAACGAGCAGACGTGCTTCCTCAGGCATGAGCTCAAGAGGAATACCGGAAAAGACGTTCTGCTGTGGTGCTTGAGGGAGACCACCAATGAGGACACCGGTGATGTTGTGGACGCGACGAATATGGCTGACGGTGTCGACATCGTAGACGATGTAGCGACCACCCACCAGAGAAATGGGGAAAGGCTCGCTGACATTCATGTCTGCCATGATGGATTATGTGTCTATGACCAAGACTGCCGTCAAGGCCTTGTTGCGCAAAGAGTCAGCAAACATGGACAGTTGTCAAAAGATGATGTGGGTTGACAGAGTGGGGTGTGAGACAATTGTTTCATAAAGAGCATAGCATTTGATATCGTCATCTACCAGTGAAGGTGATCAGGGGATTGACAGATTGTAAAATGATAATTCTAATCATTTGAGGCGTGCAGGGAAAAGACGAGGGTCTTGATGAGAGAGGGAAGATGAGAAACATACCTTTGTGAGAGGTGACAAAGTGGTTGAGTTGATGCGTTCAACCCATCTTGTGGTTTACACTTCAAGAAGAGAGGGAAGGGAGAAATCTGCAAAGACGGTTTTAATAATCCCTTACCCTAGTCATGAATGACTGCTTGGCTTAATCTGTTCGAGTCATTTGCTGGAGTTGCATAACAATCTATTATGCAGAACGTGGAGAATATGCATCAGATATCTTGAACCACGGGCAGCATCGCACTTCGTGCACTTCGTGACAACCTAAGCATCACTCATTCCTCGACATCTCTCTCGAAGAAACGTCCAAATCCTGCTTTTCCAAAACCATGAACATTTTCCTGGTCCTCTTCTTGATTTTTTTTGTGCCGCTGGTCGCCTTGATCGGTACGTCAATCTCCTCTCCTCTCACAGGTACCTGATACAATTGCTGATATCATCAATCCAGCATGGTTTGCTCTGTCTTCTTGCCTCGGCGATGGCATTCGGGCTCAATATGGAGATGTTCGAATCAACCCCCGCCACGGCGCCTACGGTAGAAGCTACGCCCGTAACTTACAGCCCGGCGCGGCGGGTTCAGAGATGATTGAAATGGAGAACATGATGAACGACAAATGGGATGCCAACGACTCTGAATTTGAGTCCTGAGTTTATCATGTTGTCTACTACAGCCTACAAGCCTACAGGACGCTCAAAACTCTATGTCAACCTTGGTGGCCTTTCCCAAAGCCCCTCCCTCGGCATTTCCTTGCTGTGCCTCGGTGTCTCCTTCCGCGGGCGGCAGACTGAAAGGCTTTATCACGAAACGTCGTCTGCTGACGGTAAAGGCCAAATCATCACCGACCCCTGCGGCCGCTCCTCCGCCACCTCTTTCGGTAGTGATTGGTAGCTTGTGAAGTTTCAGCATGCCTTGTGGTTGTTCATCCGTCGCTCTTGCACCGCCACTCTCTGCCAGACTATTTGCCGCGTCCATCAGATGTGGGAATGGAGTTAGCTCTAGAACACCATCGGAAAGCGTTTCTGCCCAGCGGATCAAAGCGCTAGATCGATGATAAAGCTCGAGAGGGATGGTGATCATAACGGTGAGACGGGTTGGGTATTGTCGTAGCAGGGAGCGTAATGAATGTAAGAACCGTAGGAGATGTTCGGGTGCACCTGCAGATGGGGGGTAAAGGGCTGGCGAAAGGAGGGTGGGAATGACGAGTCGGTGTATCGAGGTTGGCGATGATGCTTTCAACTGTTGAGCGACATTCTGTAGGATGCTCGACAGCGGTGAAGAAGGCGAAATGGGGATATGGTTGATAGAAGCCTCGGCAGGTACAGCAAGACGTTTGGCAAGGTCAAATGTATGGCAGAAAGCCATCTCTTGCTGTCGCTGTTGCTGTTGCTGTTGCTGTTGATGCTGCTGCTGTTGAGAGTCTTGGTTCTGCACGGCAGCAGGACCTCGTTGAGGGACGACTGCAAGGCAGTCAGAAATACGAATCTGCAATTGCTACATATGGATAATTCACCTCTACTGCCTCTGTCGGCATCCACCTGACCCAATCTCTCATATCTCCAAGCGATCTTCATCTTTTCTGCATCAACCTTTGCTGCTTTCTGTGCCTCTGCAGACTCGGCGGCTCCCACCAGACCTGGCAAGTCTTTGATCCATTGTTCTCCAGCACCGACGAGATGGACTGTGTGGCTTTGAACCAAGCCCTCGGCGGCATAGTATCGCAGCAAGGCGCCTGCAAAGTCGGTAGTTCCACTCTCCTCGATCAACAATGATGAACCCAGGGCGAGTCCAGCATGACCTCCTAGCAGACTGTCGAGCGAATATGCGCCTGTCGATGTTGTGGGTTGGCCTGTCAGCGGTGACGGTCGAACACCAGACACCGGGGTCGTGTGTGAGACTATATTATCGGTAGGTCCATCTCCTGCGCCTGCTGGGTTTGGGGTTCTCGAGATGCCTACATTTCTCTTGCGGAATGACATTATTGTCGTGTTTTGTTACTGGAGAATGACGATTCCATTCTCGACTTTCAATTTTGCGCCGGCCCGAGAAGCCTTATCGATAAGCGTAGGATACTCGACCATCACTCCTAGTACTCGACCAAAAGCACAAGAAACACTTCACGTCCTCTTATCCTCCTCACAAGTAGTGCCTTCTTCCTTCTCATCTTTTGCCCTGCGAGAGCTCTGCTCATGTTCTGGAAACGTCTTACAATCTACTTTGCCTCCACCAATGTCATGACCAGAATTGTCATTACAGTCTTGTGGCGTTCTGGACGTGACCAGTGACCCAGCTTTGCAGATAAAGTTTGAAGCTTGGTTCGAGTCTAAAAAGCCGAGGCTGCGTTTGACTTTCCTCTTTCGAGGCCCTCAAGCCTATGCCGTGATGGCGTACGCCTTGTAAGAGCTTGTCTCACAAATGACAGTTGTGGCGACAGCCGAACCGCGGTCAGCCTATAGGAGATGCCCACAACGGGCTTTGGCGGAGATGCCAAGGACCCTTTTACCCCTCATTTTCCCATCTGGACTACCAACGTACGTTAGCCATGCAACCTTTGGGACTCTTTTGTCGATCACCCTTTGCCTTTTAAGTGGCTGCTGGTGACCCCACCAATCATCGTTGGTCAATTACCAAGTTCGAAACGCCGTGCCTGGACGCTTGCACCGCTTGACTGACATACCGAGGGTCGATCTCTTGCGCACTCTTCCTGATGCTCAATTGACCTTCTATGTTGGGTTGTCCGTGGCTTGGACACTCTAAAGCATGGCTGCCACACAGTCATCTACATCCCCTACTATACACTAAAACATGACCATATCTCCGTGTTCCAAAGTACTACTGTATGTTGATCGACACAGTGTGTCAAGTTCTGTCAAGATGCCTCGGTGGTTGTGCCTCATGCGATGATATATAAGACTGTGCACGATCTCTCTACCAGCAGTTTTTCTATCTCCATCAACAACACATCTTTCAAACAAACCATCAAGATGAAGACCTTTTCCTACTTTGCACTTGCATCTGCAAGCGTTGCTTCTGCCTTTCCCAGCATTCTTCAACATCTTGAATCCCAAAACAAGGCATCTTCGGCACCTTCCTTGAAGAAGCGAGTTCCCTTCGATGCCGCATCACAACTAGTTGATGTGACTGGCGAGCATGCTTTCGTTCCCCCTGGTGATGGTGACCAGCGTGGTCCTTGTCCAGGATTGAATGCCATGGCAAACCACGGATACATGCCCCACAACGGTGTCGGCTCCTTGACAGACTTTATCGACGGAACAACAAAGGTGTTTGGTATGGGTGCAGACCTTGCCGCCTTCCTTGCCGTCTATGGTGCAGCCATTGATGGTAATGGCGCTGAATGGTCTATCGGTGGTCCAACACCCAACGTTGCTACACTCAGCTTGTTGAGCCAGCCTGTCGGTATCAGTGGCTCTCACAACAAATACGAAGGAGATGCCTCACCCACTCGTGGTGATCTCTACGTTGAGTAAGCTCCATTCCCTGTCCCATCTCGTCTGCAATAATTGACAGTTCTACAGTGGTAATGATTACCTCTTGAAGATGTCGAACTTCCAAGATCTCTACGATGCCGGTAAGGCTGATGATAACTACGACCTGGCACTTCTCACAGAAAGACGCGCCGCTCGTTTCCAATACAACATTGACAACAACCCGTGAGTCCATTCGATACTTTACTCTTCAATTTATGGTTTCACTGACATGGATGAACAGTTACTTCTTCAATGCCCCCTTTTCCGGAGTGGTTGCCCAACCTGCAGCGTGGGCATTCGTCTACCGTTTCATGTCAAACAAATCGGCCGAATATCCAGAAGGTCGTCTCAATGGCTACAATCTGAAGTCTTTCTACGCCATCACTGGTGATGACGGTGACTTCACCTACACTCCTGGCTGGGAACGTATCCCCGAGAACTGGTACACACGTAACATCGCCGATCCCTACAGCATCCCCTTCCTCACCGTGGACTCTCAACTCATGGGTCTCCAGCACCCCGAGTTCTTGGCTATCGGTGGTAACACCGGCACCACCAACAGCTTTACTGGTATCAACCCTGGTGACCTCACTGACGGTGTCTTCAACGCCGATACTCTGACTCAAGGCAACAACGCCATGTGCTACGGTCTTCAAGTTGCCCTACAACAGGTGCCCGACATTCTTGAGGGTGTTGTCTCCAATGTTGCCAGTGCTGTCAATCAGCTCGACGCTGCCTTCAAGGCTCCCATCCAGCAGTTGGGATGTCCTCAGTTGACTAAGATTGATCTTGATCAGTTCAAGAACTACCCTGGTTACACTCAGCTCAAGTCTGATGGTAATTACTAAGCATTCTTGACTATTGGATGAAGAGTTTGCACACGACAAAAAGAAACAGATATCAGAATTATAACAATAATGAATACCACGAAGAATTTCCTAACTCAATTACAACCCGTCTGTGTGCCTCTGTGATGTATACCATGCATTCCAAGAAGTTTGTTTGCTCTTTGCGGTTCTTCCTTCCCGAAAGCCAAGCGAACGATATCGCGACTAATCCTGTAAACTGAGTAACAAGGGGAGACTCAGCCCCACGGGGATGATTTAAACGTGGTGCTTGGAGGTTGAAGGATTGACAAATGACGTCGTCCAAGGAAACATACCACTCACTCTACTCAGTCTAGAGCTGCCATCGAAGAATGCTTCTGAACTTGGTCTCTTTGAATTACTTGACGAAACTTCCGGTGATACAAATTCTATGCAGACCACGACCCATTCTGATAGTTTCTTCTCAATCTAAACCGTTATCCATCCGTTACATCGCTCAAGACCAATCTCGAGCCATCAAATACCTATTACCTCTCTATTACCTACAACCTGTCTATTATCTACCACCTATCATCATACTTCGAGGGAACATAGCAATATAACGAAACATCTTAAACAACCATACCCATCAAACCTCCACAGAACCATGTCATCCGACCACAAATCCAATTCCACATCCCCCATCACCAAACCATCCACATCCGTATGCAGCACCTCCACAACTACGACAGCACCCTCCCAACACGACCTCGCAGCCTCAGCAGCAGCACTGAAATGGGGCAAAACTCCCAGTATGACAGCTCCCGTGAATCCCGAGACGGGAAACCCAATGGATTTTGACAACTACTACGACGAAGAAACAAAAGAGAAGTTGAGGAAGAAGGGAATTAATCCTGCTTTGAAGGCGGAAATGGAGTGGAAGAAGAAGAATAGTGAGGGTGGTGGGATTTGGGGGAAGGTTGCTGGAACTGCGATGGGAGGGGGTTGGATCAAATAAGCGTGTCATATCTGCGGGAACGTGGTATGTTGTGGCTTACATGGTAATCTTGTATACTTGCCCTTGCCTTGCCAATTCTAAACAATCTGTCAATGGCATGAGCTTCAATTCGAAAGAATTCTTCAAAGCTTTCCATGGTACAGTCGAGCTATTGAGAAGGCAGCTATTGAGAAGGCGAGATGGAGATGCATGGGTAGGATTGTTCCTTGATAGAGGAGTAGCCTTGTGACTAGTGTGATTGCATGTTGACCATTACCTCATTTCAGTAAACGGGGACTTCCTCATTTAGGAACCTATCAGAGAGTTCTGCAATCGAGTCGAGTCTTGAGGTGGTGTTCCAGGCCGATTAGATAGTAGCGATCATGGATACAGTGCTAAGAGGGGTAAAGGCTACGAATTGGAAGTTCTTTTCATCGGATTCGAAGTGAAGAATGCGTATCTTCGGGACCTCTGTTCTGTCGTTCGCTAGCGTCCTATTGTAATCAGATTCTCCTTCGTTGATACTCAAAAATATTCCTAATGTGCGGCTTGGCCACAGGTTTCTGTAGCTAACCCGAGATGCAAGAAGACAGAGTTCTCTCCGGGCCATCGGGAATGGCTACGAGAATGGCGTCCTAGTATATCAGAGCTACCTTCTCCTGAAATCCTGAAACATGCCTCGCCACTGTCTTCCATGGGCAGATACGGGGATCCACCTTTCCCTTTTCTTTATTTCTCGAAGTCATCCCCTTCCAAACGAGTCGTCCACCTCTACAATGGTGATTGTCTGCTGCAAAAAGCCCCTCTCCATGTTGGTAAGCTCCTTGCCTTCCGGCACGTTTTTCGCGGCTCCAGCCTGTCTTTTCAGTGCCTTTTTCGCTCTGATGTTTTCGATTTTGTCTTGTTGGACTTTTTCTTTAATGGATTTCGAGACCTGTCGTGACTCTGAAGGTAACCAGGGATCTTTGAGCAATTCTTCCGCCGAAGGACGTTCATCCGGATTCCAGGTCATGAGTTTTTTGGCAAAAGTGATGAACGAGTCGGCATCTTGCGGTATCACCCTGCGGGCGAATTGCTCTAGTTTCAGTTGTGATTTGCTTTGTTCGACTAGATCGGGATAGAGGAATTCGCCTTGTCGCTCGAAGAATGGTCCGCCATAGAGCTCGTCTGGAGTCTCGCACATTTTGCCTTGAGCGTTGGCAGTGGGTCTTAGCCATGTGCGTTGTTCTTTTGGTAGGTTTTGGATCCAGTCTTTTGGTGGTGGGCCTAGCAGTGCGATCATTTGGGCAATGTGGACCTTGCCATCGTAAGCTACTTTTGGAACGATTACATGTATGTTTTTGGTCGGCTTGTGGTTTGGATCATCTGCGAGTTCGAAGATATCTTTTCCCGTGCCTAGTTTCCAGAGGAGTGCACCGACGTTCCAGATATCGGCTTTGGTCGACCACCCAGCTCCTAAGATGACTTCCGGTGCTCGATATTCATCCTTCTGGATGGGGAAATTCTTCTTGGGCGCATCTTTCACAAGCGCAGTGACGGAGCCAAAGTCTGCTAACTTGACACTAAAGTCTTCTGTAAGCTTCACAGACGTTCTCAATTTGCCAAAACGACAGCGAGTGATATAGATATGTAGCGCGTGCGGGTCTCTCACACTCTGCTTCCATCTTTGTTCCTCGTACTGCTTGGGTTTGATGAGATCATTTGCGGGCTCCAGCTCCATGAGCAAATTGTCCTCGGTGATGTCTGTATGGACAAGATTCTCAATCTCACCCTTCTCTCTAATAGCATGCATATATTTCAATGCAGTGAGGATTTCGTAAATCAGAGGCTTGATGATGTATAGTGGTAAACGTTCTCCCGGGAAACGCTTCCTATATCTCTCCAGCGTCTCACGCATCAATTCCAGTTCCAGAAAGATGTGTTTGTTGCCGTCCACTTCTCTGATCCAGGAATCTAGCTGCCTACGGATTGGTATCACAGGAGCCAGGTCTATTTGAGGTGTAAAATTCTGCTCTCTGTCTTCTCCTTGTGGGCCCAAGATTTTGATTTTGAGTGCTACCCAGCTGTCTTCATGGACCCATCTCTCTTCAGACGGGGTCTGAAAATTCCGAATGTTATATCTGGTTGGTAGTCTTCTTCGAAAATCAGCGCATGCCTCGACCTGATATCTGAAACAACTGAAAGAGACTTACTTCACTCTCTTCTTGGCCAACCATACGATCGAACTCTCACCCCATCCGAGTTTTACCAAGGCCTGGAAAGATGTGTGTTCATCACGTTTGATAATCTCCCCGGGCGTGATTGGACAATCAATTCGCTCTCTCCAGTTTGTCATTGTTTCTTCATGGTAACGAGTCGTAGAATCAGGATGCCGCTTGAGCTTTACGTTCAACCATCCAGAGGACCCCGATTTCTTGTCTTTGTGTTTTCTATCAAAATTCTTTGCACCAGTTGATGAAACTTCTGTACCAACTGATCGTTTCGCGTTCGAGTTTTGTGGTAAATTTACCCATGCTCGGCGGGATATTTGAATATGACTTGCTTTTCGTACGAACATCTCAAAGTGGAAAGATAAGTATCACAATGAGATGTATGCGTCCTGGACTTCGATAATGTTGATGGAGCTTTTGGCGCGGACAATAAATCAATCATACCGAAGATTACCCAGTCCTGATCTTCGTTCTCGACGTGCCACAGAAGGTGTTGTTACATGTCAAAACATTACATTCAGACATGGTAAGAACTGTCGACCGAGAGCTTGATCTTCATCTCTATCCACTGTACACTGTTTTAAGATCAATGCCGAGTTGTTATCCAGACAAACCGCGGACGAAAATGTCCGCGTGGGAATCCGTTTTCTTCGGGCTTACCCGGACGAAGTCATCACCTAACCACCTTCAACGAATGAAGATATGGGTACAGTATCTAGATTTCATCGACAAGCGCTGTGACACCACTATCAATGTAGATTCGCTCTCCTTGTACGATATTCAAAAAGCAGTCAGCTCAGGAATATCCCTTCAAACAGTCATGGACCTTTGGCTCCGGGAGACCGGCCCCACCAAATTCCGTGATCCGGACGATCTGCGAAACACCTCACTGTTGATGAGGTACACAAACTACTGTCTTCGCGCTCGGTATTTGAGCCTGACCCGAAGACCGTGATCAATCTTCCGAATCATTGGGTCGGAATGGGGTGAGACCCTCGGCAGTGTACAAAACTTCTTCTAGGGTCAGCTCAAGTTATCCATATACTCTTTTGCGCACAACAAATCTACTAGGAAAAAATCATGGCCGTTGGCATTGAAACTCGTCCTCTTGAGGTCATCATCATCGGTGCTGGAATCGCAGGTCTTACCGCTGCACTTGCGCTTCGCAAACAAGGCCATGTTGTGACGGTGGGGAACATTGAAAATTCGTCGTGATGATATATGCTGATCTATTGCAAGGTGCTAGAGAGATCTCATTTCGCTAAAGAGTTCGGTGCTGCTATGCACATGGCTCCCAATGCCACAGCATTGCTAGAATGGTTAGGTATCTGCCCAGGCGATATTGGAGGCACGCGTCTGAGATATGTAGGGTCGCTTTCATACTTGTCATGAACATACACTTTCTGACAAGACACAGATGCGCCGATACACTTTTCAAGGTGATCTGATACACACAAAGGAGTTTACCACAGAAGACAGAAGCCAGTGGCAGACAGTGAGCAGCGTACGTTCATCAAGTACATGAATGTTGAGCTGATGTGATATCACAGGAATGGTATTTGGTACACAGGGTCGATCTACACAACAAACTCAAAGCGGAGGCCACTTCAACGTCTCGTGAAGGTAGACCAGCTCAGCTACACCTTGCATGCAAAGTCATCGAGATTGATCTTGCTTCTGCAAGTGTCAAACTAGAAGACGGACGATCTTTCAAGGGTGATCTGCTTCTTGGTGCGGACGGTTTGAATGTAAGTCGTTGTCGGTTCAAGATATCGGAATATTACTAAGTCGATACAGTCTTTCGTTCGCCACAACCTCGTGGGCGAAATTAAGCCATATGCTGTAGGCAAGTCAGCTATGCGCTGGCTGGTCAAGAAAGAAGACTTGCTTGCCGACCCCCGTACAGAACGCATTGCAATTGAGACTTCTGGTACCTTTGTGGAATGGTCTGCTGCGGACCGCCGACTAGTCGCATACCCATGTTCTGATGACAAGATTATGAATATGTGCGCGTTCGCCCCTTCAGTGGAAGTCCAAGACAATAGCGCCAGTAGTGAAGGTATGACATTCTGCTGCGATTGTCTAGAACAATATGCTCATATGTCACAGGCTTCGACACTTCTGGTAACAAAGAGCGTATGCTCGCCGCTTTTGCTGATTTCTGTCCTGCAGTCAAGGCAGCCATGGAACTTTCTGGTGATGGCCTGAAGACTTGGGACATGTACGATATGAAGACCTTGCCCAAATGGTGTGAAGGCCACTCTGCCATCCTTGGCGATGCAGCACATCCTTTCCAGCCTTGTGAGTCTTGCAGTATTTGACTCATGATATTAGACTGACGTAAGCTTTCTCAGACATGGGCCAGGGTGGTGCTATGGCCATTGAAGATGCTGTCTCGATAGCTGTACTTCTGCCTCTCGGAACAATGTCTCATCAGATTCCCGAGCGTCTGCGTCTGTACGAACAATGCCGTAAACAGCGTAACGAAACCATCTTGATGTACACACGCATGAACGGGCGTGATGAGGGCGATGAATCTGTGGCAAGAATGACTGGTAAGTGGCATTGTCCATTCTGAGGTAGTATATACTAATAGTATCAAAGCCAAGGATCTGGTAGACTGCATGACTCTTTGTGTCATGCATAATGAGCAGAAAGCTTCCATGGAAGCACTGTCTCAGATTGTGGCGGCATAGATTTCTCACGACTTTAAAACTGTCTTTCGATTTTTGTTCCACTTTGTCAGCATTTTAGCGTAAGGGAGTCATGAAGGTTTTAATTCTCTTCTCTATCTCCAAGACATCAAATTATTATCTCAACGACTACTGTTGTTCTTACAACACACTTTCACCACTTTTCATGCACGTTATGTCTCAGTCAACACCGACAACAGGTTTCTCGGTTTCACTTGAAGTTGTTCATGCAAAATGGATTGCTACTTATACTGCACCAAGCTCAATTACGTTCTCACGTCAACAAGTTAGCAATCTTTTATCATGGCACAATCACAGCCTCACCAGTCCCGAGCACGACGCTTCCTCAATTTCTTTGCCCTCAGGCGAGATGACCACGACAGACAACGCAGCCCGGTGGATGCAAGCTCCTACGCTGACATTCCTTCGCGACCATCGTCCACCGGAGCTATCTATGAAGTCTCGCCAAACGACAGACATTTCCTAGACTCCTTCAACTCTGGGCGAAGAACGGACGCTTCTCAGCAAAACAGTCAGCACTCTACGACTGCAGTTAGACCTTCTGTCCCTAGGCTACAGGTTTCTCCATCCCATCGGTCTACCTTTGCAGCATCTAAATCTTTTCCAGAAACCCCTCCCCAAAGCCACAACAACGAGCATGACAGTGTCCCACACATAAGTGGAACCCATTTGATGCCGCCCTGGATCGATCGTTTTCCTGTACGACCTTTGGGACTTCGATCACGTAGTCACAACTATGATCACATCACAGAACATGAAACTTGTTCCCTCAGCGGACACAGCCAGTCGAGATGTATCACGTCCAACGATCCCTTGGTCCATGTCAACAGCCATCAGCCTGTAACTCCACAACAACAACAACCTCAATCTTTCCGCAATCCTTACGAACACGAACAGTCATACGCAGGACTTAACTTTGAGTACCAATTCGCTCGACCCTATGCTTCAGAAGACACTGAGTATCAATCTCAGTCAGATGGTCTAGAAGAGCAAAGCGAAAATCACTCAAGCTCAGAACATCTGTTACCGCCTGCCAATCCTTACTTATATGTCATGGAACAAACTCCTGCTACAATGCAGATGCTTGCTCCCTCTCCGACCAACAATCATGAACCGCCGCGTGCTCTTGACACTCACTCAGACTCTGCGCCTATTAACAACATTGTCGTCAGATCCCCTACAATCGAGGACGTCGAGGCAGATGATCACACAAAGCATTCGACGCAAAGTCATGGTCATCGTCCTGAAGACATACAACGGCCAACAACACCTAGGCATGTGAATGGCCACGGGCATCCTGGTGCTCAGCCACCGCCTCATGTCCGCCATACTCAGCTTTCCCTAGCAGACATTGAATTCATGTCCCAACCAAGCGGGAGCGATTCAGATGGAGAGCTTGTTTCTGATACGGATCACTCGCAACATACGAGCGAAAACGCCGTCCCCACGACCCAGCCCGGAATACTTACCCCAAACCTCTCCTCATCCAGCAACTCAAATCACTCAGATCAACCATTCCTCAACCCAGACACAGAATCTCCTCCACCATCCATTGCCGCCAGACCCCCAACTCCAAGCAGAACAGTTCACTGTTGCAGATGCGGCTCAAGTCTCGTCGGCGATCTCTTCTGTCAGGATTGCACACCTCCAATCAATATCCCTACCGAAACAACAAGTTCCGAAGACACCGAGGTTCTATGCGAAAGTTGCGACGGGCTGAGTCGATATAGTCCTTGTTCCTCTGAACGCAGGAGAAGGACTTACAGCATCTCATCTGAGAACTCTGAAAGTTGGATCAGTGAGATTGGGTCGGTGAGGAGGTGTAGTCTTTGTGTGGGTTGTTTTGCGGAGAACTGCGGTGACCATTGTTGTGGCCGGGGAGCGGATGAGGAGTATGGTGTCGTTGGAGATGAGAGCGACCCTTCTTCGTCTGGTTCTTCGTCTAGCTTTTCGAGTTCGGATTCGAGCGAGGCTGGTCGTGGTTGTTGTTTTTGTTGTTCTTGCAAGTCTGGTCATTGCGATCGTGGTTGCTGCCGCCAGTACAGTCGTCGCCACCGTGGTTGCTGCGGCGCCGGCCGTGACGATCGTTTCAACACGGTCAAAGTCGAGATCCTTAGAGATCGTGATAGAAGGTTTTTGCCTTTGAGAATGATTATCGATACACGTGGTTCAAACGAGGGCAGTGGCGATCAAATCTCAGGGGAGATGGATTTGTGGAGGAGTATCAGTAGGTTCTTCTGCTGCGGTTGATGGATTCGACGGTCTCATTTTTGTTATTAATCTTGTCAAGATCTATTGACTGAAGGAACGGCATTAGCAAACATGCACTGGAATTTCTTTATCTTGATCTGGACGATTATCGGTTCTTTGCTTCCAGGAATGAAAGTGATGACACTCAGGTGTATACTGACAGCTGCATACCAAATCACAAACCTTGATATAGAAAGCACCATCAAGAATCATCTCAAAACGAATAATACTACCAACACAATATCATTAAATGTTATGTAACCCATACCAAGGAATTAATCTATCTCTCTCACATTACATAGTCTTGAAAAAGCCTCAAAGCCAAGACAGAAGAGTACATCTTAGGATGGACATGTGTCTCAGTAATTACCTCAAACTCTCAATCATCCCATAACCTTTTGCTTTTAAGAATCGACAACTGTCCTTCTCTGTCCAGCCTGTCTCGAAATCTCATACAATCTTCTCCCTTTCTTCATCCATACGACCCTAACTCCCACTGCTTGAGAACTGACAGAAAACCGGTTCCAAAGAAAAGTCACACAACTGTTTTACACTCGCCAACCTGAAGGAAAGAAGAGGGAAGAAGGAAACAACAATGCCAACATCACCTCTACTATCCCGGCTCCTCACCATCCTCTTCGCCGTCCTCCTCCTCCTTCCCTCTCTCGTTTCATATATACCCGCCAACCCCCTGAAATCCTCCACCCTATTTTCCCCTACCAACAATGCCTCCATCACTCGCAGCAACATCATCGTTACTCCCTACAAAGGCCCTACAGAAAACACCATCCTCCGTCGAACAACAGCAACCTCACCAAAACATCTGAAATCTCACTGCGTCCTCTACGACAAATCCATAAAACTGTGTATCCGCTGGGTGACCGTCGGTTCGAAAAACTACATCAGAGCTCCGATAAGGAAAAATACTTTTAAATGGGAGTACATGAGGTTTCAGAAGGAGTGTTATGAGAGGGGGGGTTAGGATTGAGAGAGTTATGCGAGAGGGGAAGAAGTGGTGGTGGGATTGTAGAGGGTGGGATAGGTGATTTTCGTAATAGGATCATAAGGAAGCTGTTGTCTTTGATTGGTAAAGATTTGGGGTGACGGTAAGATGGTATGTTTGGGGAAAGGGTTTGTTTGGAGGGTTGTGGAGGAGGGATGTCTTGTTGCTTCTTTTTCTTATTGCGCCTCGGTGCTGCAAAAGTTCGAAATTTTTAATTTCTGTAGTTGGCATGGGGTAGGGCTTGCGGGAAGTAGAGGCATTGCTGCTGAGGGATCAAGGAGTCGAGATTAGAGAGTTTGAGCAAATTCGAGTTCGACAGGATTGCAGCAACGACAGTCCAATACATTTATACAGGGGTGGACTTTTTTTCTGTTTCTTAACAACGATTTCTGTCGCAAGCAACTCTCTCATACCTTGTCGTATTGGAACGAAGTAAATCATCATTGGAGCCTCGCTACTATACTGCATGGCAAACACATGGTATCTGAACTCTATAGGAGCACATTTTGGAAAAGTTCAAGTAGCATATGTGTAAAAACAAGACGCAAGAGACAAGAGATATGATCTTTTTTCTTCCTCCATCTCATCCTACATTATCTTCCGTCTTCTCTTACCATCTTACCCATGACAGACCACAAGAAAGGATTCTCAAGCTCTATATCACAAGAAGACTCCAAAGATCACAGCGTAAGCGACAAGGAAAGAAGAGACACACGATCGACCAAAGAAAAAGGGAAGAGCCCACGAGAGACAAAAAAAGACCATGACTGCGGACACAACAATCCCGGTGAACCGAGTCCACAACGAGCCCAAATACAAGATAACAACACTCCACCATAACAATCCATCCTTCATAACAATAACCATGAACGAAGATCCACCCTCCTGTTCCCCATCTTCTTCGTCCTCACGGTCTTGCTCTCCTTCTTCGATACCTTTCCTGCCTCCCACCACAAACACCACCGACATCTCGTCGACCACTACAACAAACACTGCCACCGACTTGACCACCGCCGATGCTTCCACAGCCAACTTCGTTGCCGATAAACGGCGTTGCACGAACAAAGACTCGATTCTGATATCCCTGGTCATAATCGCCTTTTTAGTGATTTTATGCGGGGGAACGTGGTTGATTGATAGGGATGTTGTTGGAAAGGCTAAAGCTGTGCATGTACCTTACAGAAGTAACGGGGCTATGGTCTGGGAAAGGCAAGAGTGAGGACTGGAGGTTTTGGTTCTTTTGTGGTGGCTTTTTGTAAGTTTGTATTTTAATGGTGGGGAGAGAGGAAGGAAAGGGTAAAGGGTAAAGGATGCGAGGTGAGAGAGGAAGGTTGAGGAGGGACGATGTGGGATATGAAGGAATGGGGAAGAAGGCTTAGATGACAGTGTTGATGGTGGCAGAGATAGGGGAGTCTGTTGGATCCAGGGATGTAAGTAGTAGGTGTTTTGACATGGTATGACAGAGACATGGAAGGAGATCTGCATGAAGATACTAAGATTTGATGGTTGTCTTCATCAGAGCGAATGGAAGGGAGAACTAGACTTGACGGTATCAAGGACGGTGAACATTCTAGCCGCTACTTATCGCAAAGGGCGTCAGAAACTTCAGAATATGGGCACAAGAGACTGGAAAATTCATGTGACAAGTGAAAGAGAGAGTAGATCAGGGAAAGAAAGCAAAAACAGGGAGGAAGGGAGAAGATGGCAAAGACTAGAGAGAGGAGGGAAAACGAACGAGGGCAGATAGAGGATGTAAAGAGACGAGTTACATAGAGACTATAGAGAAAAGAAGACAAGTGATCTGGAAAAATAACTTTTTTTATATATTTTACCAAAATTATATCTGGATTTCATACTAAGATAGATACAGTAAAAAGGGGAAAAAATCCTTCTTTCTTGGTACCAGATAATTATATATACACAGGGTGATTAGGGATCGTAATATGTATACAAGATTAAAAAGGGGTTCTGTCAACACTTTATGACAAGTGGAGAAGAAAAAAGAAGAAGAGAAGAAAAAAACAGATAAAAGGACGAAACCGGGGATATCAATCGTATCAGGGAGTGTAAGGTTCGTTAGGTTTGTGGCCGTTGCTTCAATGCAGTGATATTAGCACAAGAAATGATGAAGAAAAGGAAATGTCGCTAGGACATTTCGAGCAGAATGATTGCGTTTCTGATCGAAGAAACCCTCAAATCTGCGGAAGAATAGAAGTGGTTGCTTAGACCCAGACGGTGGTCCAGGTGGTAGGACCAGCGGCGGCAGGGCAGTCGTGGACAGTGACGGTGGGGTAGGCACCCGCACCACCAGCGCCAGCACCAGCACCGGCACCAGCACCGGCACCGGCACCAACAGTGACGGTGACAGTAGGGGCAGCGGCGAAGCCTGCGGTGGGGACGTTGTTGACGTAGGTGGTAGGACCAACGGGTACCATCGAGGTGACAGTACCGGTGGGGTAACCAGCACCGGCAGCAGTAACAGTGACGGTGGTAACACTGTAAACGGTAGCAGTGTAAGTGGTTCCAGCAGGAGCAACAGTCATGCCAGGAGCAAAGACAGTGGTGGTAGTAACAGCGGTGGTAGTAGTAGTGCTAGGACCGCTGGAAGCAACCTTGGTGGCAGCATCGAATCCGTCGGCGGCAACAGCGTAGGAAACAGAGCTGTAGAATGAACAACGATCGTTGACAATGTCAAAGACGGTACCAACACAGGTGGAAGAGGCAGAGCAGAGATCAACACAGTTGGAGAGGGTCTGAGGGAGACCAGTATCGACGGCTTGACGCTTGGTGAAGTCGGTGGTGATGTCGAAGGTGGTACCGATGAGGAACTCGCCACAGCCGACAGCAAAGCTGGCACCAACTGTAGAGGTGATGACGTGACCGTTGTAGTACGGGCAGATGAAGGACTCAGCGGCGGTAGCGTTGTTGGCGCCAGGAGTAGTGGTAGAGTTGCCGTTGTTGTTGCTGCCGTTGTTCTCACGGTCGATAACAGTGCCGAAAGTGGTGCCGTTCTCGACTCTGCGGCTGGCAGAGTCGATGGAAGAGTAGAAGGTGCAGGTGCCGTCGTCAGAATCAAAGGCGGTACCAGCGCATTGAGTGTTGGCGGCACAAGCGTTAAGGCATTGCTCAAGAGTGTAATCGGCACGCTTGAAGATGGCAATGTCGATGGTGACACCAGTGTAAGTGATGTTGATCTCAATGAGGAAGCGAACTCCGTCAATGGTCAAGAAGCCAATGGGAGGGTTGACAGGGGTGGGGACGGTGGAAGAGCCAGGGGCGCTGGTGCTTGAAGGAGAAGTACCAGTAGCACCGGCACCGGCACCGGCACCAGAGCTGGGGGTGCGGGAGGTGGTCATGTTTCCGAAACCGCCAGATCCGATAGGGGTGGGACGAGGGTTGGTGGAGTTTGATGAGCCAGAATTGCCAGGAGCGGGAGTGGGCGAAGTACCGTTGACAGAAGAAGTCATGCCGTCGACAACACGAGACTCGACCTTTGCAAAGGTAACTCCGGGGGCATCCTCTTCGCTGCTCTCATCAATACTGCTGTAGTAAGAGCAAGAGCTCGAATCCTCATCATAAGCGGTACCAACACAAGCAGGGCTGGCAGAGCAGATGTTGAGACAGTTTTGGAGACCAGCATTGCCAGTGGACTGTCTCTTTCTGCGAAGGTTGAGAGTGGTACCAGAGTAGCTGGTGTCTGTCTGAATGGAGTAAGTGACTCCAGAGACGGTGGGTGAAGAGCCGTCAGCAAAGGTGGTGGTTGCAGCAGCACTAGAAGAAGTCATAGTGCCGTTGTACCCTTGAGCTGCGACTGAGCCAAGGATGGCAAGCAGCGAAACTGCATAGCGGGCGGCCATTTTTGTTATTGTTGTTGTTGGAACGACTGGAGTGGTAAAGCGAGAGATGGATTATGAGACTGAATGAATGCTCTGGAGAATGGCTGTGCTGAGTTGATGGCTGGCAGATGGAAGACTTCTGATGGTGTACTTATAGTCCTCATCGGCCATGCATCCCTACTCCGCGACGTCATGCTCGATGGAGGATCATCAACATCCCAAGAGGATGCAAGAGCTTGGCTGTGAAAGTGGAGATGGGAGATCACACAGGAGAGGGAGCATTTCCCGTGTGTACGTATGTGTGTAAACGAATTGCAGTACCAAGGACATGGCATACCATTGAACGTTTGCCAGCATTCGACAGGAACCAAGGCAAAGCGTGTGTCAATGTGTAGGAGTGGGCTTGGAAGAAGGCAAGATCAGCACCTCAGATAGAGTCTTCTGTTAGGCTAGTGAAACGTGCGTTGAGAAAAGTCATGCAGATGTGGTATGATCAGCACTAATAGTCAAGATTTTGTCTTACAGCCATGCGGCTCTGCTGTCAAAAAGCAAAATGCCAATTGACTTGTGGTACCTGTGGCAAGTCGTGTATTTTGCTGAGGGTGGGAAGTGTATGTAGGAACGCCTTGACCACATGTTCAACGGTCAAAGGGTCGTCAGCTTATCGATCATCGATAACTGATAACGAATCCAACTCGTGGGTGAACGAGAAGTCAACGGAGCTGCTTGAACGATGTATAGTTCTTGGGTATCAATGAGCAACAACAGATTATCTTTTTGGATTGTGACAGGAGGCGTGTCTGTTCAATCCTCAAAGCTCGTCATTCACATAATTCAAAGGCGAACAAGCGCGCAGTCAGTCCATTCGGCGTCCGTGACATGTCAGGCAATAATTCGTGTACAACGGTCCGGCTCGGGTAAACGTTGGGTATATATTCACAAGGGCGGACTTGATCGCTGTCAAGAGGAATATCGGAATAGTCGTACTTGTAGGATCAGTAGCAAAAAGGCGTTATTGGCCGAATCCCCGTCATTATTTTTTTTAGCACGGTGGGCAGTTGTTGAACAGTTTTGTAGACGTTCAAACTACCATACGATGATATTCTGAATCACGGCTGGTTTGCCTACGCAGTGCGATCATGGCATTTTGGTGAGGGATTTTGTCAACGAGCACGTTTCTGCGGGTAGCATGGGGCGTAAATGCATTCGATTGAAGTCGATCAAGCACGGCTTTTTGGTGAGATGTCGTGCTCAGGTGGAGCAAAGGTATTCAGAGCGGAGAAATAGTGTGGAGGATGGGGTTGCAACGATTGAATGTATTGGCAGGGTTTCTCCAAAAATACGACTCTTGGTCGTTGAGAGTGGGAAGTTGGAAGTGCGACACGGCATGCTCTGAAAGACTCCCTCTTCCTCCTCGACGGCATGCCCAACGTGTTGATTGATTGCGGGATGATGCTGATGATGATGATGATGACAGTAGATGGAGGCAAATTTGCATGTCAAGGATTCATTCACACTCGATCGATCAATCAATCAATCCTGCGGTCGCTCGAGGAAACTTGGGTCATTGTTGACCTTGCTCTCAAACTTGGTCCACCAAGCCTCGAATGCCTTGAGTGGGACCGTGTCGCTTCCGAAAGAAGCGAGGAAGTTGAAAGCGTTTGCAATGATGCGCTGGGCAAGGACCTTTGTCGTGACTGGGGATGCCGTGGCAGACGCCGACTGATTATCATTGGTGAGGGCGAGTTGTTGCGAGCGCGACGAAGACTTTGCCTTTGCGTCGGCTAGCAACGCCCTCGCATTTGCTTCAGGTTGAATCTCAATGCCGACGACGATCGAGGGTCCTCCGACTTGCACTCCATTGGATGTTTCGTCGAGCATCAGATCGTCTTCTCCAACGCCGCCGCCGTTTGCAGCAGGGCCGCTGCCTGTGTTGATCTTGTACATGGCCGAAGCTCTTGACGCCGACAATGCTCCAACCAGCCTGAACTCAGTCGATGGTGGGATTTGAACATAGACGGCAGCTGCCGCATCCGGAGGCAATTCTTGACCGGGTAACGAGAAGACTGCGATGTGCGAAAAGGGCGGTTGCGACGGGATGTTGAAGGCGTATTGAGTTTGCGATATGACCTGGGGACTGGCGTCTACTGGACGACCCGAGATGAGAAGTCCGAACATCTTTACACGGCTGGACGACAGAGAAGAATGAGAAGACCGGGAGGGGCGGTCCAAGTGAAGACTTGTAATAATTGATTAGTCTGTGCCTAGCCGTCGATGTCGAGGACGGGCGAGGTGCCGTGAGAGACTGGCGGAGGCGGTCCAAGTGATTGATTAGTTGTACTACTACTTGTGGTCAGTAGATTGCTGCAGCCCCTCACTTTCAGACCGAGTCGATCTGTATACGACTATTCTCTATGATTTTTTCATCAGAGTAATTGTGTAATTATCTGAATAAATTTGGCATCATCACATCACTCTCGTGTCAGTGTTAACCAAGCCAATTTGCGTGGGGTCGCAAGACGTCCGAGCTCCCTCGCAACTTCTCGAATTGTGCTTTCAGGGTCCAGTATGCGCTGACATGGCTCCTTCCTTGGACTCTTGCCTTACTTGCTCATTCTCATCACCACAATTGACAAAAATTTAACAAGCCATACCACTCTCGACAAGATAATATGGATCTCTTCTCACTCAGCAAAGTCCGCGAGATGCTGCCAGATCTGCCTTTGTTGTCTCCTTCTATCGACAGACCCAGCGATGCAACCACTGATGACGAGGCTCGCTTCCATGCCGGACATGATGGTGATAATGGTCACATCAGTTCTCTCGATCCCCTCCCTATCGATGAATCAAAGCCAAAATCAAACCTCGATCTCATCAACGAGTGTGACAGTTTCCCATACTTCCAAACCACTCCTCAACTCTATCTCAAGCACATCTCAACCTACTACCATTTACGAGTATCTGCTTATCCCGACACTACTCTTGGTTATGTTCTCCCTTCTGTCGCCGAAATGCTACGTGGTCTTGATGACTGGGAACTGGACGACGATGAGCGAACACTCTTACTAAAATACGGTGACGATGGTCCGAGTCGAAGTGCAATTGTTGCCAGAACCACTGCTGCCATGCGTGAAATCGGCCATTTCTCCATTCTCAGGGGTTGGCGAAATGAACTCTATCCTGTCTATGGTCCTGCACCTGCTAAGGAACTTCTGTTCAACATCGAGCGTGCTGCCAGCGCTCTTTTCGGTATCGTCACGTATGGTGTTCACATGACTGCATACACCAAGATAGACGGCGAACTCAAGATCTGGACTCCTCGTCGCTCAAAGACAAAGTCGACATATCCCGGTATGCTCGACAACACTGTCGCAGGCGGTATGGCCTCTGGTGAGAATCCTCAAATCTGCTGTGTTCGCGAAGCCAGTGAAGAGGCATCACTACCTGAGGAACTGGTTCGTGAGAAAGCTCAATCAGCCGGCACTGTCACATATTTCCACATCCGAGACCATCGTGCTGGAGGAGAGACCAAATTGTTGCAACCCGAGTGTCAGTACATTTTCGATCTCGAATTACCAGCAGACGTGGAGCCAAAGCCATCTGATGATGAGGTTGAGGAGTTCTTCCTCATGGGTGTGGACGAGTTGAAGGAGAAATTGAGAAAGGGCGAGTTCAAGCCCAACTGTGCTGTCGTCTTGCTCGATTTCTTCATTCGTCATGGCGTACTCACCCCCGGAAATGAGCCTGATTACATTGATATTGTCAGCAGGTTGCATCGCAAGCTCGAATTTCCTTCCATTTAATCATCTTGTATGTTAGTTGAATGAATACCCCACACTGGTTGTGGTTTGTTAGTCTTACACGTTTTTGAACGACGTCCCGAGACCTTTCGATCTCAGCTTCCCATCAACAAAACAATCACAATCAGCTCCGATCATACCAAAACCACCAACAGCTGAACCTTCGATCGATATCTCGGGCTACAGAGCTGCTCAAGCACATTGTGATTCCGATCTAGCATGCTTACAGTGTTGTCTTCATCTTCAAGATGGCTCATATCTCAAGGACAAGGTCATGTCTACAACTATAAGTATGGCCCGTGCACGGCCGTGGAACCGAGGAGGGCCGGCAAGCAGCGGATCCGGAGATAGAGGCCGACTGCGTCATTGTTGAGATTGTCATCATCATCAGGTGCACCTGCAGCTTTCCCTGCAGCCTTCACATGTAGAAAAATGATGTGGACAAAAAAAGTCTCTGCCCACGATCCTCTGGACCTGTCTCCATTTCAAGGTAGGCTTCTTACTTCTTTCATGCCCACAGCACAGACTCGCCTACAACCACCCCATCTGCAATCATGAACTTTCCCAAAGAAACCTTCGATTCGTCCGAATACAAAGCCTTGAAATCCTTCCTCGACGACAAATCATCTCTCCAAGATGCAGTCTCACAATTTACTTCTGTCCCTTCGTCGACGTCAACAGAGGACAAGCTCTGTCACTCCTGGGACGCGTTGATGCTCGTCTCGGCGGAAACCCACGCCGACTCTGATCTCCAAGACAAGTTATGCTCCGCCGTAATAGCTATTCGCAAAACCAACAGGTCCATAGGACAAGTCGAAGGAAAAGAAGCCAACTGGTCACAATTACCATTCTTGGGACGTCAAGCCCGCGAACACTGGGACTACGACGAAGAAGTTGCACAAGAAGATGAAAAAGTCGCTGAGATGTGGGCCAACGCAAATGCTTTTGCTGCGAGATTGACTGCCGAGGCCGAAGCATATGACGGTTCTGACGCATTGGACTTCTCACTATACGCTATCTGGGCGTTCAGATCGGCTCTGGAAGACAAGGATGATGTGCCCGCTGCTACCGTCAGGGCTTCGGCAATGTGGATTTATCACGCCGGACCCACCATACGAAAATTGAGTAAAGAGAAGAGGAGTTTCGGTGGCAAGGTGGCCAAGTCTGGGGACAAGTACCCGGATAAGGAATGGACTGGTTTTGAAGTGGATAGATGGAAGACGTGGAAAAACAGGTTTGCTAATTACAGTGAGGTTGCTATGGACGAGGAGGTCAAGAAGATTGCAAAGGACGTGAGCAGGAAAATGTCCGAGATTGCTGGATAGAATAGACGGCATTGCAGGTGTTTAGATTTGGGATGATACAAGTACAAATCCACTCGATAATCAACATCTCTTGTCGGTAAAATGTACATTCGACTTCTTAATAGGCGGTCTTATAGTAAATCTACTGATTCTTGCAATTCAGACTCATATTTCCATCCGAGTTCAGAGCATCAATGTATATCTCCAGACATGTTTTTGATGTTTGGATAATTGTCAGTGTTCGGATAGATCCTGTTTGATAGTGGGGGCCATCACTTTAGCAACGTCTATTATCCAACTTGGGAAGTCCAGCTCCGACGAGCAAACACGTCATTGTATACAACACACTTTATCCTTCCTTCACCATATCAACACTTCCACTCCAAATCGTCCCACACAAACCAATTCCATCACCCTACATAGAACGCACCAATACCCCCAAAAATACAGAAACAATGCCAATTCAAAACGTAGTCCTGGTAGGCGCAGACGGCAACCTGGGCCCCCACATCCTCTCCGCCCTCCTCGCCGCCAGATCCTTCCACATAACAATTCTCAAACGCAAATCCTCCAAATCCCCCTCGAAATACCCAACCAGCGTCAAAGTCAACCTCCTCTCGGACGACTTCCCTCTGGATGAGCTCACTGCCGCTCTCAAAGGCAAAGATGCAGTCATCTCAACGCTCTACGGCGGACAAGTAGACCTGCAAATCCGTCTCGCCGACGCCGCCGAAAAGGCTGGCGTAAAGAGGTTTATCCCTTCGGATTTTGGGAGTTGTGATTCGCAGTCCAAACGAGCCATGGAGTTGGCACCCATCTACGTCGCCAAATCCAAAGTCCGTGAGCATTTGCAAGAATTGGCTCAAAGGAATGAAAAGTTCAGTTGGACGTCATTGGTCTGTGGTCATTTCTTCGACTGGGATTTGGGATTCTTTCACGTTGATTTGAAGCAAAGGAAGTTTGAGATGTTGGATGATGGAAGTGTTTACTGGAGTACCAGCACGTTTTCCCAAATTGGAAAAGCTACGGTGAAGATGTTGGAAAACGAAGAAGAGATGAGGAATAGGTTTGTGTATGTGCAGAGTTTCAGGATTAATCAGAAGATGCTGTTGAGTGCCTTTGAGAAAGCTACAGGAGGGAAGGAGTGGGAGGTCAAGAAGTTCGATAGTGGGGAGTATGTGAAGGAGAGGAAAGTGAAAGCTGATGAGGGGGATAAGAGTGCGGTTGAGGATCTGGTTTGGGTTTTGGGTACGTTGGAGGCCGACTGGGAAGAGAAGAAGGAATTTGGTAATAAGGTTTTGGGTTTGGAAGGGGAGGATTTGGAGAGTGTTGTTCAGAAGATTGTGGAGAAGAAGGGCTAGAGACGGTATATGGGTCGATTCGCTCTTGACCTAAACTTCTTTCTGCATTGATATGGAGGTATGAGTCCAGACAGGGGTATTGGACAATCAACTTGAAAATTCTCTGTGTCTCCGCTGATCTTAAAACGGGATTTGAATGAGCATCATGTTATGTACAGATAGATCCAACACTCATGTCATAGCCGCCGCTCTACGCTCCTCGAGAAGACTGACAGCTCGTTGCAACTGCGCTTCTAGATCCTCATCCCATACCCATCTCCATCTCTTGGTAACATGCTCGCGATACTTGTTAGTATCATCACCAACCCCTTCCTCACTGAACATATGCGCAAGCCCATTAACCCTACTATACCTAACAAGTTGCTGCGAACGAGGTCGCCGCACCGCATCAAAAGCTTCAAATACCTTGTTCAGATCTTCCTTCCGGTCAATTCTGTTGAGGAGATTACTCATGACATAAGCATCTTCAATCGCACTGGACGCTCCAGCTCCCAAGTGAGGTGTACTAGCGTGAGCACTATCGCCAAGCAAACATATTCTGCCCTTGTAATACTTTTCATCATGACAGATTTCATGAATGGCCCATTTATCCCGACTACTGTATTTTGACAAGAGTCCCGCCAGAGGAGGATATATCCCTTTAATCTCCTCCTGCATATCCTCTTCAGAAGTCGGGTCAAGCCAAGTGTCATGTTTCCACCTGGTTTCCGGGTCCAGTCTTAGCATAACCATGTTTATTAGTTTCCCGTTGTCGACGGGGTAGGTTATCACGTATCTCCCGTAACCCAGATGGATTTGTCCATTCGTCGCCGCTTCGGTACCCATGGCTTTTTCGAAGTCGGACTTGGGCACCATGGCTCGATATGCGTATTCCTCGGCGTAAATGGGAGACACTCTTGTTCCGAGAATGTGTTGACGGGTTTTTGATTTTATGCCGTCGCAGCCTATTACCGCGTCTGCGTATGCATCCGATCCATCTGCGAAATGCAAGTGGATTCTACCTTTTTGATCGTCGTTGTCATCTTCTTCAATCCGGTCCAAGGATTTGTTGAAGGAGGTTATGCCTTCTGGTACCAAGTTGATGATTTCATCCAGGAATCTCGCTCGATGTACACAACACCTGGGTTTCATGCCCAACTCCTCCCACTCACTAGTATCCCCCTCATCCTCCAGATGGAAAACCAAATCCCCCGCTTTCCCTCCATCACCATTCTTCGAATCCTCGGCATAGCGAAAAGTATGTATCGTAGAGCTGCGTTCGGGGGATTCATTATATGTTGCGTGTTTCTTGAATGCTGATAAAAGGGTAGGGGAAATTAGGTTTAGAGATCGAATGGCGTTCTGTCCGAATGTCATGCCCGCGCCGATTTCTCCAAAGGATTTTGCAGATTCGTAGATTGTTACTGGAATGTTGTGTTGGAGGAGGGAGACGGCGAGGATGACTCCGCCTAGACCGCCGCCTACGATGGCGATGGTGAAGGGCTTTTGGTCTGGAGCTTTGGTTGTTGTCATGGTGTAGGATTTTGTTAGGTGTAAAGACGAGGAAGGGAAAGGAGAGAAGAGGTTGTTATAGTGGAGGTAGAGAGATCACGATAAACTAGCGTTGTAGATACCTACTTATCTTTGCTGCTATCTATTGCTTTTCAAGACTGAGCCGAAGTGGTTTTGCCTGGGAGTGAACGTCCGTCTGAACCTTGAGTGATGTCACAAGCGTTTATCGTCTTGTCGGACTACATCACCGGTTTTAGCTCGCGATACTTGTTCTGTCGACGAAAATCAATTTTGACTCGTGTATCTAATCATGTTGTTCGAATTGAAATTGTTGTCAAGAGCAGTTGGAATATATTGAGCATATGAGCTGAACCACATCAGGATGTATTGATTGCAAATTAATTCAATTATGCATGCTTGTATTAACTCTCTCACTCGATAGATCTTTGCCTTTATAGACGACCCCACACTGCTTGACTCGACTCCACATCATGTCTGCGACTTTTGCACAGGCCTCGAACCAACAATGACCATTGACTTGGATCCGACCTCTTCTTCGCTATGTATGAACAAGAGGGGGGATCTACCTCGAACACCGTCTGCTGCGCAAGCAGGTTGATCACCGTAGAGAGATTTGTTTGTCACGAGACGTCAAGCCAGGAATCTCGGTAGAATAACTCATGTGTATGTGCGCCATGTAGATCCACTTCCCCTCATTTTCTCCGGTTGCCATGTTCCATCAAGACTGGTTCCAGCCTCCATCTCGAGTCTTCAGAATTGGGAGAGTACTTCTCGGTTAGATGTGCTGCGTCCTGGATAATTGACAATTTTGCCGGTCTCTGTGACAGCAGCCAGCCATCTTCATGCGGACAAGCGACCAGGGCATGCATGGTGTCATGCCTTGGCTTAGGAAACAGGAACAGACATAAGGTAGCTTCTTGTCCCGCTCTGATCAATACATTCGAACAGCAACGAGAACCATGAAAGCGTTCCTGAAGAGCTTGGTGCTCGCACTTCCCCTCGGCTTGTCTGTCCTCACCAGAGCACAAGATACACAATGGCCTCTCAGAAGCAATGGCCTTACCGACCTTGTGCAATGGGATCACTACTCCTTCCAAGTCAATGGCGAACGACTTTTCATCTGGTCTGGTGAGATGCACTATTGGCGTATCCCCGTCCCAGAACTATGGGTCGATATCCTTGAAAAAGTCAAGGCAGCAGGATTCAATGCTGTGAGCTTCTATTCACATTGGGGATATCATGCTCCAAGCGATGGAGTGGTAGATTTTGAGTCTGGTGCACATAATATCAGCAGTCTTTTCACCATTTGCAAAGACTTGGGCCTCTATATCTTCTACCGTCCTGGACCTTATGTACGTATTTGAAGGCGCGAACGCAACATATTTACTTCGTGTACCCTCTTGGGAGAATGCTGATGAACCTAATTCTGATAGATCAACGCCGAAAGTACAGGAGGAGGCTTTCCTGGCTGGGTTACTACTGGAGCTTATGGCACTCTTCGCAATAACGATACTAGATATACAGAGGCCTGGACTCCTTATATCGAGACTGTCAACAAGATCATTGGCGAACACTCTATCGTAAATGGTGGTAACGTCATCTTCTACCAGGTATGTTGCATGTTGGGTGCGATAGCATGTCTAGGCTGATCCAGAAATCAGGTTGAGAATGAATACGGATATCAATGGACTGATACCGCAAAACGCACACCAAATGAGACCGCTATCCACTACATGGAATTGCTCGAAACGACTGCCAACGACACTGGAATTGACATGCCCACGGTGCACAACAATCCAAACCTAGGCAGCAAATCTTGGTCTATGGATTACGATATCAACCACGTTGGAGGCGATACATGGCTATACGCTGTTGACAACTATCCTTCTTGTTGGAGCTGCAATCTTGCGGAATGTGTTAGTGTGAATGGCAATAACCCTGACTTTACTGTGCTCGACTATCACACTCACTTCCAAGAAACTGCACCAGGAGATCCATCCTTCTTTGCCGAGTTCCAAGGCGGAAGCTACAATCCCTGGAATGGACCAGCTGGTGGCTGTCGTAACAACTCTGGTCCTGACTGGGTCAATGTGTTCTACAGGAACAATATTGCTCAAAAGGTCACAGCCCACAATATGTATATGCTCTTCGGCGGCACGAACTGGGGTGGTCTAGCTTTCCCTTCTGTGGGCACTAGCTACGACTACTCCGCGCCAATTCAGGAAGACCGTCAAATCTCCGACAAGTATTCCGAGACGAAACTCTTGGGCTACTTCATTCGATCAGCCAAGGATTTGCCTTATATCGAACGTGGTCTGAATGGTACAAATTTGACCACAAACTCCGACATCTTCACCCAGGTCTTGTACAATGTCGAAAACAACGCTCGATTCTACGTCACCAGACATGCCAATACTACTCTACAGACCTCTCTCACTTTCAAACAGAACATGACAACATCATTGGGAGATCTTTTGGTTCCGCAGTATGCCGACGACATCCGTATTAATGGCAGGGAGTCAAAGATCTTGGTCTCCGACTACAATGCTGGGTCCCAGAGAATTATCTACTCCACTGCAGAAGTTGTCGCCGTCTCCATCCAGGACAAGAAGCCCATCATCGTTTTCTGGGTTCCCACAGACGAAAGTGGAGAATTCTACCTCGAAGGTGCAAAATATGGCAATGTCATGCAATGCGATGGCTGTTCTTCCGTGGGCTTCCACCAGACAGAGCACGGTGTGATAACTAGCTTCAAGCAAGGTGCAGGCATGAGTGTCTTCAAGTACGGTAATGGAGTCACTGCTGTGATTATGGACAAAAGCCAAGCGTACAAGTTCTGGCATGCTGTCTTGAAAAACGACCCTCTTGTTCCTTTGGACCAGACTGTTTTGGTTACTGGACCTTATCTTGTCCGAAAAGCTTCTATTGAGGGTGATACGCTTGTTCTTACAGGAGATTATGATGGCACGACGCCGCTCGAAGTCTTCGCTGCTGGCGTCTGTAAGGTTACTTTCAACGGTCAAGCAATTGCCTTACAGCCATCCAACTATGGTAGTCTCAAGGGAACACTCCAGACAACAAACCACACCGTCGAGTCTATAACCGCATCTCTGCCCAATCTAGAATCTAACTGGAAAGTTGCCGACGGCCTCCCAGAACGCTTAGCCGATTACGACGACTCCAGATGGGTCGTTGCAAACCACACCGAGGTCGCAGATTGGCTAGCACCCCAAACATACCCCGTCTTGTACGCCGACGAATACGGTTTCCACACCGGAAACATCCTCTGGCGTGCCCGCTTCAACGGTACCAGCAGCGGTGTATTCCTGAACGTCATCGGCGGCACAGGAAGTGGTTGGTCCGCATGGTTAAACGGCCACTTCCTCGGTTCCACCTTCGGCAACGTGACGCTATCGCAAACAAACATGACACTAGAATTCCGTGAGGCTGTCAAAGAAGATGAGGAGAACGTATTGTTCGTCATCCAAGACCACATGGGTAAAGACGAAACCACAGGCGCAATAAATCCCCGAGGCATACTAAACGCAACTCTCCTTGATGGCAACAGTTTCACGTCATGGAGAGTTACCGGTAAAGCCGGCGGTAGCTCAAACATCGATCCCATTCGCGGTCCCTATGCTGAAGGCGGTCTCCACGGCGAGAGACTAGGATGGCACCTCCCCGGTTTCAACGACAGTGCTTGGTCCATCGGTAGACCTTCTCTGGGCCTCAGCACCGCTGGTGCGAACTTTTACCGCAACAATCTGCCTCTGAACCTCCCTGAAGGTCATGACATCGCTCTCGCATTCGAGCTCACTGCCCCTAAGGATGCCAAAATCAGAGCACAGCTTTACGTCAACGGCTACCAATTTGCGAAGTTTATACCGTATATTGGGAATCAAATTGAATTCCCGGTGTTCCCCGGTATCTTGAACTATCGTGGAGACAACACCATTGCGCTCAGTGTTTGGGCTCAGGATTCGAATGGTGGAAACTTGAGCATTGAGATGAAGGTGCTTGGTGTGCATGCTTCTGGGTTCGATTTCGAGTTTGACGCTGAGTACTTGAGACCGGGTTGGAGTGAGAATAGGTTGTCATACTATTGAGTATCGAGATCAAGGACTAGTCAGGAGTCCATGCAAATTCTCAACTACAAAATGCATCGAAGGGTACCCTGACCTTGGTCTTTGTTCTGGTCTGTATACATACTTTCACCCCCTCATCTTCTCCATTCCTTTTCTCTTTATATATGCCCCTGAATGTCGGTCCTCTTACCCCTCAGCTCTCTTGGCAAGTATCGACTCATGCTTAATCCATCTCGGTCAAAAAGCAAACACAATAAAAACGTTCTTAACACCACAAAACGGAAAGAAAATGCTACATCCCAAACCTCTCTCAAATCTTGGATGTTCATTAACTTGTTCCCAAGAGAAGTCCATGACTCTCTAGCCTCAAATTGATTATACATCTCCCCTACGGAAAAAAATTATTAGGCGTTTCGATTTTTATCTTTGACTACTCAACAAGCATTACAACCCAGACTCCACTCGATGATCGGGATTCAAGATCGAGGCAAAGCACCTTAAATTTTCTAGCGGCAAGAACGAGATTTGGAGTGTTCTTCCGGTGAGGAGACAGGGAGAATTTTTTTGTTGTGAACATAAACAAGAGTGTGGCCTTCTCTTCTTCAAGTATTTGAAGAAGGTGATGGTGCAAACGCTCTAGAAATGCACTGATAAAGGGTCGAATGGGAACGTGAAGAAGAGCGAAGTTTGAGAAAAATGAAGACGAAACGATAAGTTTACGAAAAGAAAAAAAAAAAAAAGAAAAATCGAAAAGGAAGAAAGCGTTGGAAGAGAAAAATAAATAAAGCAAAACTTCATTCCATATGGTATCAAAATGCCTCCGCCATCTATAAGAAGATTAATCATTAACCCAACTCCCAAGCCATCTATCAAAAAAGGGTAAGCTCTTGTCTGACACTTCCTTTGCCCTACAAGAGAATCCCATATCACCGACACGCTCTCAAACAACGCCCCTCCATAAACTCTTCTTCACCATCTCCCTTCATCCCTTGGGCACACTCCCTCGTGGACCTACACTCCCGCGTCCACCTACACTGCCCCTCCCATACCTAACCCTGTTCACCAAACCCTCCATCTGCGGCACCAACTCGGGAATCCTAAAAGGTTTCGTAACAACACTATCCATCCCGCAGTCAATCGCTACACCAATCTGTTCCGACCTCGCATTCGCAGTAACAGCTATAACAGGTACATGACCTATTAACATGCCTTCTCTTTCTAGTGCACGAATTTGTTTGACTGTTTCGAGACCCCCAAGAACCGGCATCTCAAGGTCCATTAGAATGACGCTGAGAGGTATGGGAGCATTGGCGGTAGTGTTGGAGGCGGGAATGGTCTTAGGGGACGGATGGTCGAAGAGCTGGGAGGAAGGAGGGGTTTGATGGGGTAGATGGGAGGAGGAAGTGTGCCAGTATGTAGTTTTTGGCAGGAAGTCGAGTGCTTCAAGACCGTGATTGGCTATGTGAACTGTGCAGCCCAGTCTTCGCAGTTGTTGTGCCATGACACGTTGATCTGGTTAGAGTTAGCGTCAGTACTTGATGTATGTAGTCAATAATTGGTGGAGGAAAGGAACTTACTAATTAGGTTGTCTTCAACAACCAAGACGTGAAGATGTGGCGAGTCCTGTGTCCTATTGCTGCTAACAGACATCGTGCGCATGAGATGTTGGTTATTGTGAGGCGAGCCATGTGGTCCCATTTGTAAAACACGAGATATGCTCGGACTTGCTGCGATATCTCTTGATTGGTGGCTTCCGTCATGATTGTATGTGACGGGCGAGGAAATCAATGTTGGAGTTGGAAGTCTAGTGTCCATTTGTTGTTCTTCGTCTTGCACTGCCCGACGAGCTTTGACGTAGAAAGTGAATGCGCTTCCTTTGCCTGCTTCACTGTGGACACCTATTTGACCATCTTGGAGTTCAGTCAGTTCGCGCGAAATGAATAAACCGAGACCGGATCCCTAATCAGAAGTCAGTGATTCGAACTCGTTTTCTTTTCTCTCTCCGCCCAGCGAGTCGGTCTTCCGCTCTCTACTTACGCCGTATTGTTTGTAGGTCTTGGGACTGGCTTGCGAGAAGCGATTGAACAATAACTTGAGCTCTTCGCTGTCAAGTCCTTTGCCACTGTCTTCGACCGAGACGTGTAGGAAGATTTCGTCGCCGGTACCCCATTCTGCAGTAAACTTGTGTTCGGGTCTGTTCTCACGGAATGGCACGTATGGCGCACCATAAAGACCATGCTGTGGTCGTTCAAGCGATGCATCAAGGTGGATGGTAATCTCTCGTCTGGCAGAGTGCTGTGTAAATTTGATGCCGTTCGTAAGAAGATTGATAATGACTTGAAGCAATCGACTCGAGTCAAGCATGACTTCTCCCACGACCAGTTTCTCGTAGTTTTCGTGAATGTTTAGAGAGGCGTGAATGTCTGCTCTATCAAGCTCTGCTTCGTACATTTTGAAGCATCTGTCGATCAAGCCTGGTAGATCAACGGTGTCTGGGCATATGACGAGCAGATTCGAATCCAACTTGCTTACTGAAAATACATGAGTAGGTGAAATCGTTTGAAAGGCTCGATACAGACTTACAGGTCAAGATGTCGTCCACAATTCGCTTTTGATGTTGGGCACCTTTCTATGTGTCAGCAGTTTTTCACGACAGTGAAATTTCAAAGAGATGTTAGCGACGACCGAGCATCGTCGAAAACATGTCTGATAATGGTTTGGTAGAAACAAGACGGCAGTTGAGATCAGGCTGTCAGGTGTGTCCGACCGGACCAGTCCTGCTTGACATTCCAGCGAAGCAGGTGTCGCACACTACTCAATTTACTTACAGAGGATAATAGTCTGTGCAGAATCAATAACAGTTTCGATCATCTCATTCGGCACGGAGGAACCTCCGCCAGAGATTCCTAGAGTGTTGTTGTGCTCGAAGGCAGTCAAGATACCGTCTGCCGATTGTAGAATTGCGGACAAAGGATTTCCTGTAGGTTATTAGCAGGGAAGGTGAACACACTGGAAACAAAATGGCTTACTCATTTCCTGCAAATTTATTAGTACAAGTGATCACCGCAATACCATACTTGTAGGAAAAGAAAGAACTTACATGACTGGTCATGTCGATAAATCGATCAGCTTGCTTTTTGTTCTCCAGCGCGTCTTCCAGCTTCTCTGCTACTAATCTTTCGGAGAATTTCTTCAGAGAAATGTCGGTAACAAATCCTTGTACCGCGATTGGAGTTCCATCTTGATCTAATTCTGTCATTGCGGTTGACTGAAGCCATGTTTCACCTTCCATTTCAGTACCAGTAACCTCATCGACATACTTCCAAGGCTTTTTGATACGATATTCCTCTTGGATCGAACGTCCATGTTCTGCTAACGCGACCCAGATCTCTGCAACCTTGGCTTGATCGTCTGGATGGATTTGGTCTGCCCAACCATGACCATTACGTTCATTCTCCTCAAATTGTTCTCTGGTAAAGCCAAGGATCGCAAAATAAGCATCGTTGAGATATAATGGTTTGCCATCAGGTTTCAGGAGGTACCTAATACGGGTCAGTATACGAGGAGAAATGTCCGATCCCGAGCGATACTTACATGCCTAACGGTGCGTCAGCCGCCAATCTTGAGAATCTGGCTTCGCTTTGTTCATTCTGTATCTGGTGAATGCGTGTCTTTTCGTGATACTTCCGATCACTAATGTCCAGAAGCCATCCTTGTATATGAATGATGTTGCCATTTTCATCAAGCTCGGGTATGGCGGTGGCAAGAACCCTGCAAAAGTCTCAATTATTTGGTTACGGTAGGTTATGGAACGAGATACGGGACTTACCAAGTCTCTCCTGTCATCGTTTCGTTGGACACTGGATCGATTGAACTCCAGGTCCCCTTGACTCGGTACTCCGCAGTGAAGGGTTGTTTGTCTTCGAGACATTGTAACCAAGTACCTAGAACTCTTTCTCGATCGTCCTCGTGTACGTAGTCGGCAGGATCTTTACCAGCTTCTATGTCGTTTTCAGTGATACCGGTGACGGTCAAATATGCGTCGTTCCAGAATGTCGTGCGAGCATCTGGTGTTATAGCGTACATGCCAACAGGAGCGATTTGTGACATCTTGGCATAACGGGTTTCCAAGCGTTCTGCCTTAAGAGCTGTAGTACGAAGTTGTTGTGCAAGAGCAGCCTCAATTTGCTCAAATTTCTGCCTCGAGCGTCGTTGTTCCTCGGGTAAATAAATAGCAGACGCGGCCTTGACGAGAATATCGCGTAGATAGTATGCAAGCAAGGCGGCTTCAGAGTCATAAGGACGTCGAGGAGTCATGGCTAGAGTGAGGAATGCCATGACATGAGTACCAGACATGTCGGGTAGAGGGATGATGCAGACAGTGTTCACCTTGCTACCTGAAGCACGACCAGGCACGGCAATTGCAAGAGATTCAGGAAGGGTATTGTCTTTGGCTTGGAGAACAACAGCATCGCCAGTCTTCCAAGCCTTGAGGCAGGTTCGTACAAGGGGATCTGCATCCGTGTTCCCTTCGACGAGATCAAAGGCAACGGGTATGCCGGTGTGGCCATTAACAACTCCTACCGAGCCCTGAAGAGAATATCTGTTGGAGTTGGCGTCTGAACCGCTGGATGCAGAGTCCGGTATAGATGGCTCACCAGCATGAGACATGGTGTGAAGCATAGCATATGGTATGTCTTCGTTGCATGTTTCGAGACCTGCCATGAACTCGGACCACAAATCCCTCATGCTATTGCAATTGGAAGCCCCTCGGCTGATTTTGATAACAGTTTCACGTCGACGATCGGAAACCACTTGTTCGGTAACTTCCGTAAACTCATCCAGTACGGCGATAGTGTGGCCCTGGGAGTTGATGATTGGAATCAGATTAAATGTCCAGAATGTGTCCTCGGGGTAACCGTTCCGTTCCATGATTAAGGGAAGCTTGCTCAAGCGCGTACCTCTGCCTTCGACCTGGACATATTTGATCAAGGGTCGAATCTCGCCCCAAATTTCAGCCCATACATCTTCGGCCTTGGAGCCTAAGGCTTTGGGATGTTTTTGTCCAAACATGGATGTACAGGCTTCGTTGTAAACCATTGTCATATCCTCTCCCCATAGAAGCAGGCGTGGATCCGGATTGGCCATGACAGCGAGTACGTTCTGGCGCAAGGAGTCGCTCCATGTCTGTATGCTGCCCAGACCAGTCGTCTCCCAGGGGAAGTTGCGTACGAGATGCATGTGCGCCGACAGATACGAATTCGGGTATTGCGTCCAATCGAGGAAACGGGATCCATCATCAGAGATGGTACGCCACGATGAAGAAGCCACCGATTGCCGCCTCGAGTCGGAGACTGACGAGTTTGTGCTGTGGTCCGAAGCATTACGGTGGATGAGCTGCGGTGCAGGTGCCAACGACATCTTTCGGCCATTCGCACTTTCCTTGTGCGGTGCGTGTTCGGACTGTGTGCTCGAAGACACGACTAGCCATCTTTGTTGTAACAGTATACATTCCCATGCTCTTCCGCCATATTTGGCCGTTGTGGTTTTATCTCTAAGAGTCAGAGTCCAGTCGCGAAAGTTGATCTTGTTCCAGGTCGAGTGTAGCAGTCGTTCGAGCACAGGATTGTGGTATGCGATTTGCGAGCGGTCTGAGTCGGCGACATCGAGTATGAAGCTAGGACGAGTATCGTGTGCGAGGTATTCGACAAGAGGGAGCGAAGTACACGACATTGTCAAATCGATGCCCATCGGCGGCGGAGCTCGATCGAGACGCCCTTCGTAAGCAGCCACAGAAACCATCAAGTTCTCTCTGTCAATCTGGCATCCTCAGGTCCTATAGACCGTCTGGTAAGTGTGAGCTCGATGAGAAGCAAGATTATCTGCTTGCACTGTCACCCAATACCCCTTCGTTGTCGTTATGCTGCATACCTCCAACGTGCCAACGTTCTGGACCCTTCCCAAACGCATCATTGCCATTTTTGGCCATGGTAAATTATGAATCATGCCGCCACACCTTTTCTTTTTCTACTTGATATTCCTTGTGCTTTTCCTGCACCTCTGCATTATGCATCCTACTTTATCAGAGTTGAGATTCTCAGAGCTTCGCGTTGTCGGGTGAACATATCTGCTGACCTGTCGCTACGACGATTCTTTTTGTATGGAAGATTTCAAATCGAACATAGGTAGTTACATTTTTCTTTGAGGTATCTGTAACACCTGAAGAGTCATGTTTTGGTTGTCGGTATTGCTCAAAAAACATATACTGTATATGTGCTTATGCGACGACTTTTTGATGTTTGACGGTTCCGAACAACAATCTACGATCGAGTGCTTTCGCCAAGACCGTCAACGTCCCCCGTCACCATGATAATATTCTTACGAGAGCCAGCGACTCTTAGTACATGTTTCTCTTCACATAGTGAGCTATAGAGATTATCAAATTCATCATTTCCAGCAAAAGATCTTTAGAGAGAACGCTTTGGCCTCGGAGTTCACACTGCATTTGTCCTAGGAGTTACTAGTACTTGTGAGGTTGTTTCGGGTCATCAAGGTCGCAGAAGCTCACCAGGCCAAGCAAAAGGCATCAAGTCTTGACAGCTCGACGGAGGGCTGATTTTCCGAGCGTTGTGAAACTGATGATTACTTGGAGCTTATTCTGTTGAACACGAAACACAACCTGCACACCGCCGTGCACAAACTAGTGTTACTCGTACATTGCGGGTAGATTAAGATCCGATGTGGAGAGATCTACGGGAACATGCGACAACACGCAGATTGAATACGATATACGAGATATGGGTCGCGATGTACTTAAGGTAGACGTGACCGCAAAACCAATTCTTTTTGCTCCCTAGGACGTGCAGAGGAAGAAACTATTCAAGACAAGGCCAATCGCAAATCATTTAACTTGAGCAGAAAATCATTCTTTATTGATAGACTGTCTATTGTGACATCTCTTCGCAATATGCTGCAGGGTATCTGGCACAATGAGGGACTGCCTCTCGCTGCCATCGCCGGATATACGCTTTTCACGGTATGTCCAATATTTTCTAACAAGTAAAGACCAAGTCGACTGATAATTCGTGCAGTATGCTGCATATCATATCGTCCTAGCACTTTACAGAGCATACCTACACCCTCTTTCTAAATTTCCTGGTCCAACGTTCGCCGGAGCAACGAGGATACCGCTCATGAAGACCTTGTGGTATGGTAAACAGCCATATGACTTTTTGGAGTACCACGAGAAATATGGCCCAATTGTTCGCATTGCACCGAATGAATTGTCTTTCAACACCGCACAGGCATGGAAAGACATATATGGCCACCGTTCTGGGGGCAAGCAATCGTTTCTCAAGGATCCCAAGTTTTATGGTCCGACTGTTCCTGGCGAGTCGAACATCATCAACACAAGTGATGAAGATCATTCGCGGGTCAGGCGAATTTTGTCAAACTCATTCTCGGACCGAGCTTTGAAAGAACAAGATCCACTGCTACGTAAATGGGCACAAATGCTTGTTCGTAAGCTACAAGAGAAATGCGACGAGCAAAGTGGAACCTCCACAGTCGACATGGTTTCTTGGTATAACTTTACCACTTTCGACATCATGGCCGACCTGACTTTTGCCGAGCCTCTTCACATGCTGGAAGGATCTAGTTATTCTCCTTGGGTCAAGACAATCTTTGGCAGCATCAAGATCGCTTCTCGCATGCGTGTGATCAGTCAAATTCCGCTCGTTGGTTCTATGCTCCCGATTTGCCTCAAGCCAATCATACAGAAGAAGCGAAAGCAACATGAAGCATACACAGATGAACGAGTTGATCGACGCATGGCTAAAGACCCTGAAAGGCCTGATTTGTGGTCTCATATCATGCGTCGCAAGGACATGACAGAAGGAGGACTGACCCAGAAGGAAATGTACTCGAACGCCTCGATTTTCATGATTGCTGGCACTGAAACAACCGCAACTTGGCTCTCCGGGACGACATCGCTGCTTCTCAGGAATCCGGACAAATTGAAGATTTTGCTCAAGGAGATTCGTGGGTTAGAGATAGTGAACCGGCTTACCCTTGAAGAACTTGCAAGACTCAAGTACTTGAATGCCGTTCTTGAGGAAGGTCTGAGGTGTTATCCACCTGTACCGATAGGACTACCACGAATTGTACCACAAGAAGGTGCATCCATCAATGGGGAGTGGATTCCAGGAGGCACAGTGGTTTCTGTCGGTCAATGGTCAACTCAGAAAACAGCCAATCACTTCCATCTTCCCGAGAAGTTCGTTCCGGAACGTTGGCTTCAAGATGCTCCCGCAGAGTTTGCCAACGACGATAAGGCTGCTATGAATGCATTCTCTTACGGACCCAGGAACTGCCTAGGAAAGAACCTGGCCTATCATGAAGCGAGGCTGTTGCTTGCAAGTGTGTTGTATCATTTTGATATGGAGTTGGCTGCTCCGGAAACGAACTGGTTGGAGCAGGAAGTTTTCACTCTTTGGGATAAACCTGAGCTGATGGTCAAGCTGACACCCGTTGCATGATTACTGTACTTACAATTTTGACGTGAATATTACAAACTTGATGAATTCGTTGATGATCAAACTGTAAGTCGGACATGATTAAGTGACGTGAAGCGTGCAAGGACCATCACGGTGGTAAACAGCAAAAGACGAGCGATGATTTCGACTAGGAAGAACCGGAATACTTCAGTACTGGCCTGTAACAAAGCGCAAAAGAGTAGAGTACTGCAAAGAGTAGAGCACTGCAATTGGTAACATTAAGTGTTTGCTAATTGTTTCATGGTCTCAACGATGTCAGCGCACGGCTCACATCGCAGCTTGACAAACCACGTACTTTCAACATCATCCTCCGCTTTTGGTCCTTGATCTAGATTCCAAGGCAGGGAGATATGGATGTAACCAAGCTGCCTAGAGGCATACCTCTATCTGAGTATTCCGACGCCTCGTTTGTGCAGTAGCTCGTCACATACCGTTATGGATCCCGCAAACCTTCCTACAGAGATATTTCACCATATCCTCGAGAATCTCACACGAAACGAAGTGACGTGTTGCACACTTGTCTCGAGAGCCTGACATACTCGAATTACTCCCCTGCTCTACGAGAGCATACATCTCGAATGGCGATGCAAGAGGTTTCTTTGCGATTCTGGATACGAAAATCGTCATCTTGAATGCTGCCCTTGCGAGAAAGTCGGTGATTGCAAGCGAGGATTGCACTCTGAGGAAGACACACAGGATCACTGGAAGCGACGACATGTCCATGGCTCTCCTTGTATCGAGATCATCCCTTGTGATGGCGAAGAACATTATCCAGCCTTACCCTTACTGGTACGGACTCTTATCTCTTCTCCCACATTAGCCCGTCTAGTCGTACGCCTCCGACTCACTGGATCGGTCCCGCATTCTGTATGGACAGACCGTACCCATACAGGGCTATCACTTGAGGCCGAGGTTTTGGTGCGGCGAATTGTCGGATCCTACGGTCAACAGGGCTTCTGGATCAAGGAACTTGACAACGGCTCTCCGAGTGCCTTTGCAGCACTCTTACTCATGTGCTTGCCTAGCTTGCGAGAAGTGGAGTTTAGTGCTGAGTTCAAGCAACCTTTTCAATTCCTAGAAACATCGCATATTATGCACAATCTCAAGCATCTCCATACAGCAAAGATTGGTGCTTTTCGGAAAAGAGTCTGGATGGGAAGTGGTAGGCCACCACTTTCTCGTGCGACAGATTTCCCCCAACTTCTCTTGTTTTACTGTCCTGCCATACGCCACATCTCGATCAATCTGCCAAGACCACTTAATGAATATCACCTTCATTGGTTGACTACATCTCACCTGCCATTTGCGCCTCATCTAGAGTCCCTTGAGCTTGCATATTCCTATGTCACGCCCTTCCATTTGACCCACATACTGAGAGCTTGCCCAAAATTGCGGGAACTAAGATATGATCATTGGGCTATACCTCACACACACCTCATTCATCCTTACGAGACCTTCTATAACCTGGAGACATCAAGGGAGGGACTAGTTAAGACCGCGACAACGGTTTCAACCAATTCCTACAGAGGGTTTCATTCTCAGATTTCCCACGCCTTACCACTCTCCACGTACCAATCCAGCTCCTTGTGGGCGAGAATCGTGCCCAGAGAATTGGTTCCACGCTTCCAAAATCTCTTGAACATCTTTGGTTAAATGACGACGGCGTCAGTCTCTGGCTGAACCATGAATCGTTACAGATTCGACCAATGCCAGATTCTGATGATAGAGGCCACGAAAGCTAACCACAACCTCATCCGCTACACACATATGAAGAGATCGTCGACATGCTCTTAGGTCTTCTCAAGAATCATCATGAATTCGTACCTCATTTGAGAACTCTCAAGTTGGTCTTTCAGGTCGTGGAGTGCTATATGTGGGCTCGACGGGATTTTGAGAAGATCGCTTCACATTTTGAGGATGTTGCCCGACAGGCTGGATTGGTAGTGTCTTTGGATGTTGTGCATGAACGGCCAATCTACCATTACGAAGACTATCGGCTGAGTATTACGGGCGAAGGGCCACCTTACTTCGATCAGGCAACAATAGAGAGTAGACGTTGGAATATATCGATGGCAAGACCATATTAATATTGTAAATTGTGAGTCTCGTCAATGCTGCGCTCGTTGGAGCCAATTTAGCAGAGTTGACATGCCAGAAAGACATTCTTTCAGCTGTAATACTGGATCCTGCTTGTTCCTGTTTAGAAACTATGCACCAAGCTGCTGTATGCAACGCGATAGGGCGTTGACAACGCTAAGCGGCCGAGAAAGTCTGGAAGAAAGATGTGGAGTCTGGATCATCATCCGTCCATGTAGGCATAAATAAGCGAGCGCCTGTGGGGTATGGTCTGAGCTCAGGGTCGAATTGGTCATGCATTATTTATGGCGGGATTGCGATTCGCTGAACAATGTGAGTTGCCAGATAGACAACTGAGAATCTGAATCATGAACGATCAAGGCGGCATCAGGACATCCCAGCGTGTATCGAGATCTTGTGTTGAATGTGGAAGGAGGAAGATCAAATGCGACAAAAAGATTCCTTGCAAGCCGTGTATTCGGCGCAACATCGCACATGAGTGCCAGCGCCCAATCACGAGGGTGCGAGGGCAGTTGACTGTGTACGTCTGCTCGTAAAGTCACAAAAGCATCTTGATGCGTGAATGCTGATGGTTCACTATTTGAAGTGCTGGAGCTAGTGAAAGAATATCAGAGACGGACGATATCAGCGTCGATGAACTCTTGAAAGAACGATGCGCACTGCAAGCACAAATAGCAGAATTAGAGACAGCACTAGCCCTGTCAAAACCATGCGCACACAGTCAAGTCGGTCAGCCAGGGAGTGTTTCAGAGGCACACCCGAACCAAGACCCGTTGCTGGAAGACATCGTGCCTGTGTTTGAGCAATTCGATCTAGGTGTGATACACGACTCGGAGTCGGCAGCCGCTTCGGAAAAGGACATAGCTAATCAGCTCTACGAACCCTCAACTGACCCAATCTTTCTCCTGTTGCCATCCAGAGAAACAAGCTATCTCTTAATCACGTACTCATTGCAGACCTTGGGCTGGTTACACTGCGCAGTAGACGCTTCTGCCTTTTTGCGCGAGCACGAAAGCTTCTGGGACAACATACAGGTTGGCACCAATATCAACCGCCAACAAAGGCCATGGATAGCTCTATATCTTGCTCTCCTAGCCGTCGGTCTGATATATCTGGATCCCGAGGATATTCCCTCAACTTCTGATCTGCCACAAGTCGATGTGTTTGATCTGGAAGACGAAATTGGCCTTGCCGTGCACACATCTCGTATCTGGTATGAGGTAGCCTTGAAGGAGGTTGAACGTTGTGGGTGCTCCGGCTCGGCCTCATTGAACATTGTTCAAGCCTTGTCAGTGCTCTCACTATGCCATGCAAATTATGGCGAGAAACAGCGAGAATGGATTTTCACCGGATTCGCTCAGAACATGGCCCGTTGTCTCGAAATGCATAGATTGGGCAATGAGATGGCACATTCCCCAGCTCTACACAAAAGAATTGAGTGGTCGACACCGGCACGGCGAGAACTTGGCCGTCGCATCTGGTGGACGTATGTTATTCGTGACTGGTCAGGAACTATCCTAGGCGACTTTGTCTATCACACTGACTGATCTCTTACTCTAGGCTTGGTAGTTGGTCTCGCCCACCTTCAATATCTCCTGCAAGTTTCTGCTGCCAATTCTCCATCGACAGTAAAATCAACGACAATGTCCTGCTCGACCCCTCACCCAATCCAGCTAGCCCATCACCACTACAATATCAATCAGCCATGTGTCGCCTCGCCTACATCTTCTACATATACATTAAAGTCAATACACATCACACTGCTTCCAAATTCACCAAGGCCATGGAGGAGATTCAAACAGTCCGAACAAATCTTCCTTTACATCTCTCTGCCAAATTTCCTGCAAATATCGACGACGAGGAATGGGAGAGCGAGAATCCTTGGGTTCCCTTTCAGCGCTATCTCATCACTCACGCCCTTGACTTCATGCATCTAAGTATTGCAAGAATCGTGTCCATGGGCAAGATAGGCAACGACTCTGTACAATATCGCAAATCAGCCATGGAGTCGGCTCACAACATCTTGCAAAACTACATGACGCCTGTTCCGAGAGTATTCAAACTCGTGTGGATCGTATCTGCAGCTACCGTCGCCGCATCCATATACATCTCTATCGACATGCTCATGAATCCGCATGAGTATCCTGTGATGAGAAGACAAGAACATATTGCCTTGATATCAGACGTTGCGATCGAACTTCGTAAATATTCTGCGGTTGCTATACATGCCGCGAAGGGCTCGTCATTTGTTCAGCATCTATTACACCATCTGTCTCAAGACCCAGCCACTTCACAACACCCGCATACCGTACCTGAAGTCTTGCGACAATTGTCGGCCCAACATGTACCGGCATCTATATTCCCGAATTTCAATAACACGTCGCCGAACACTTTTACAACGACTCCACAATCTACCTCTACAGGAGTCGACCCATGGGATGAGATATGGACTGGACGCGATACCTCAACATTGCATATTGGTGACGATTACCTTCACGAGATTCTTGGACCTTCGGAGACATGGGACGATGTCATGGAGTTTGCTGCCCAATAATAGAAGTCCTTGAAGAGAGCAACGAATTCAGAAAAGGAATCCGTTACAATATCAAGCTTTCGAATATCGGAAGAAGAAAAGGTGTGAATTGATGTATGCATTGAGTGGGTCATAATCAGATGAGGTAGTTGGGTCAGTTTCGAACGACGCAGTCTCTTCTTCTGAGGCCTCGAAGAAGATACTGACAACCAAATTCCTCTATTGGCGGCTCGCTCTATTGATCGACGTGTGGAGTCTTCGTGTGGAGTCTTGGAATCTGCGGCTTACGGTAAGCACACTCACTGTTTGCATACAACACAACTCAGAACAATATACGCATTGCGTTGAGCAAACAGTCTCGGTATTCAGACAAGTTGAACCCCGCACTATGCAGATGTTTTTGGCTCGGTAATATGGCCGAAAATATGTATATCAAGGAAGATCCACCACGAGGAATGGTTTCAACCTCCCTATAACTCCTGGCTACTTGTCAAATCATGGCTATCTCGTACACTGCAATCGTTGCTATCCTTGGCTTCCTGGCTCTCGGCTTCAGAGTGATGAGGATAGGGAGGCGACCAAAAGACTTTCCTCCTGGGCCGCCTACACTACCTCTCCTTAGTAACCTCCATCTGTTATCATCATTGGAATTCCTAGGACCTTTTCCTCACTGACATCTCATTTGATGCCTCAAAGAGATGTCCATGTTCAAATGCAGAAATGGGCCAACGAATATGGCACTGTGTATAGTCTGATGCCCGGCACAAAAGTCATGATTGTCCTATCCAGCGATCAAGCAGTCAAAGAGCTCTTGGACAAACGCAGTAACACTTATTTTGATCGACCGGAGATGTATATCGGGCAAACACTCTGCAGTGGCGGTAACCGATTCCTCATGATGGTAAGCCGAAAGGAATCCATTCATCATCTAAAACGGCAGATCTTGTCCGAACATTGCTGACGAAGTGACAGCACTACGGTCCAACATGGCGTTACTACCGCAAGATATGCCACGCACTCCTCAACGTCTCAATAGCAAAAACCTACGTACCCTACCAACTTCTGGAAAACAAGCAAATGCTTCAAGAAATGCTCATCTCACCCGACCGCTTCCTACAAAACATCCGTAGATATTCAAATGCGCTAACCACAACCGTGATCTACGGCTGGCGCACCCCAACCTACGAAGATGAAAAACTGAAACAACTTTTCGAGGGATTTTCTGCATTCTCAGAGATTGCACAGACGGGTACCGCCGCCTTAGTAGATTGTTTCCCTCTATTGAGAAATTTACCGGATTGGTCGTTGCCCACGCAAGCAAAAGCAAAACAGCTGTATAAAAAGGAAAGAGAACTATACATAAACCACTGGCTCACAGCAAAAGGTTCGTTCAAGAACGGCACGATAAAACCTTGTTTCTCAGTCGGCATGGCACAAGCCCAAATGAATGACAATTTCCCAGACGAGCAAGCAGCTTATGTGATAGGCAGTTTGCTCGAAGCAGGATCAGACACTACATCGAGCACACTCTACGGTTGGGTCCAGGCTATGTAACTCTTTCCCGCCGTACAAAAGAAAGCTCAAGCCGAGCTGGATGCCGTGGTGGGCAAGGATAGATTACCGACAATGGAAGACGAACCGAACCTACAATATATACGCGGTTGTGTCAAGGAGTCGTTGCGATGGATGCCAACAGCAATCTCAGGTGGTGCACCTCATGCATTAACCAAGGACGATGAATACATGGGCTACAAAATCCCTAAAGGTGCCGGAGTCCTCAATAACGTGTGGGCTATACACATGGATCCTCTTCGATCTCCCGAGCCCCGTAAATTCAATCCAGACAGATACAAAGACGATCACCTCAACTGCGCTGATTCGGCAGGTCAACCTGATGCTTCGAAACGAGATGCGTTCACTTTCGGAGCAGGAAGAAGAATTTGCCAGGGCATGCATGTCGCCGAGCGGAGTTTGTTTATCGGCATATCGAGGATGTTGTGGGCGTTTGACATTAGACCTGCGATTGATCCTGCGACTGGGAAGGAGATTTTACCGGATCCTGAGAGACTGACGCAGGGCTTTGTTTGTATGCCCGAGGAATATCCTGCTAGGATTACGCCTAGAGATCAGTGGAGGGCGGATATGGTGGAGAAGGAGTGGAAAGAAGCACAGGAACTTTTGGATCCGGTGACGAAGCAGTGGAAGAAGACGCCGGAGGGGATGGTGATTCCTAGTGTGTGGTCCTCAGATGACTGAGTCTACGCTTGTCCTTGCGAAGTACAAGGTCGAATATGATCTGCTGTCTTGGAGATGAGTGTTGCGGATGAGGACGATGAACTATAGCGAGAGCAATACTTATAGGTAGATGGATCGAGGATCTTATCCCTAGAGATTCATTGATCATATTGAGAACCGCGTTAGAACTAAATTGACTCATCATTGTTGTAGACAGTATATTCCATAGGGTCCTAAGATGAAAATGAAGTAATTTATCTCTTTTCTTGTTTGCTCATTTATATGATCGCCAAAAATTGGACAATCAATGATAGTAAATGTTCGACTTGTTCCTCGTGATAAAATTCCTTCCATGCTCAATTCTCCATAAACAAAAGAGAGCTACTACAACGACCGTACTGATGTGATCCATTCATTTTATATTATTTAGATCGCTCAATCAGCCTCAGCCTCAGCCTCAACTTCAATTACGGCCTCTGGCTCTCCTCGTGCCTCAGCTTCGGCCTCAGCCTCAGCAGCCCGAGCATAAGAACCGTAGTTGCCATAGTTGCCGTACTTTCCATAGTTACCGTAGTTTCCGTAATTGGCAGGAGCGGCAGTGGAGGTCGATGAGGGGGACGTGTTTGACGTCTTCGCAGTGGTAGTCGAAGCTTTTGCGGTCGTGGTTGTAGTTGCACGCTTCTCAAGAGCGTCCTCTGCATTGGCTTCTGCAATTGCCCTGGCTTCGGCCTCTGCTTCTGCTTCGGCGGCGCGAGCATACGATCCGTAGTTTCCGTAGTTACCATAGTTTCCGTAATCTCCGTAGTTTCCATACCTAGCTGGAGCAGCAGTAGTTGTCGCTGGAACGGAAGTGGTAGTGGTACTAGTTGGGGCAACGGTGGTGGTCGCCGCAGCGGAAGTAGTGGAAGCCTTTGTCGTGGTAGTAGAAGCTTTCGTTGTGGTAGTCGAAGCCTTTGCTGTGGTAGTCGAAGACTTTGTTGTAGTGGTTGCACGCTTCTCAAGGACATCCTCTGCATTGGCAATAGCCTCTGGACTGCCTCTAGCCTCTGCCTCTGCCTCGGCTTCGGCGGCGCGGGCGTAAGAGCCGTAGCTGCCGTACTTTCCATACTGTCCGTAGTTGCCATAGTTGCCGTATGAGGCGGGAGTGGGTGTCGAAACAACCGAGGAGGAAGCGGAAGTAGAAGACTTGACGACAGGTGCTGCCATGGCACCAGCAGCGAAAGCTGCAATCAAGGAATGAGAGAACTTCATGTTGATGGACTGCGGGAAACTTGGGTTGAAGTGAAAGGTATTCCGTGTATTGAAGTTGATGATAATGGAATAATGAGGATCAACTTACTGTCTTATATAACCTAACCTAGCCTTCGGTAGGTCCGGACTGGATCATATACGATGCTTCAAGCTGAAGCGAACCAAGTGCTTGGTGGCTGCTTCATCACACCGACCTCCTGACCATGACAGACGACGTTCTCGTCGAAGCGACCAATCCGTGGAACAGGACTTAGCATGATGAAGCTTGGAGCTGTGAGTCTGGCCGGAGCTTCAGATCACGCAGAGAGTATGACAGTATGACTACAACATAAACGAACACAGATCTCGCTGCATAGTTCGTGACCAACCAATGGCTACTAACAGTTAGTGTCAATCCACATAGCAAGAGCAAACGAAGATTCAGCTGAGCTGGCAGTTAGACTTCTCAACGAGCGGAGCCGCCGAAGCTTGAGCCATGCATCAATACTCGAGAGCTGTATGCGACGTATTCGTGTTGACTCTATAGATAAATGTATGTAGTATACATGATGCAGAACATGCGGAGAAAAACATGGGGAAAGACGATGTGGAGGGTGGTCAGATATGAATTTAAGCTCCCCAAGCTTCAGCTGAAACAGGCAACCTCGGTTAAACTTTACCTTCGCCCTCTCACTACTTGCCTGTTCTGGAACAGGCTTTGTGACAACACAGAAGTCACATCCACGCGGTGCATGAATGTATGCAGATGTGTCTCGAGCTGAAAGTACAAGGTTCCATGCTATACCACCTGGCGACTCACAACCAAGATTTGGTGATATTCATCATGCATGTCAGCTCATGTAAACAATGTTCTGGCCTTCCGGGATGAGCGGCCTTTGCATTTCATACTTGAAGTGTCAAAGGTCTTGAAGTCGGATCATCCAAAGCTCAAAGATCATCCTCTGGCAAATTCATCATTACAATGTCAAGATCGTCCTCCGAATCTGATTACAACTTGACTGTCGAGTATGTCGACAAGGTTGAAGAGCAACATTTGATTTCAGAGAAACCTCAGACCTTCGAACGACGTCCCAGGAGACCTGGTGCACTGGTCCAATTCATCGGTGGTCTTTCTCTCATTCTTGGAGGCATTTTTGTCGGAGTGATAGCAACTCTTCATATCACCAAACAACCGTTGCCATCCTCAGACTACATTGCAACGATCTCAAACAAGTCCCCAGTTACCCAAGATATCATGTTGCAGTTCCATGAGCAGCAGTTCAATGGATCACTTTTGAAGGAGAACATTTATAGACAGCCTGGTAGCGATGAGGTAGATCGCGCGTGGCAGGCTCTTGGTGTCGACTGTATGTCCTGTTCCGTCATTAATCAGTATCTTGTACATGGAACCGCAAGCTGAACATGAGCAGATCGTAGTGTCGTTGTGCCCGCCGAGATTGCACAAAAAGCAGGACTCGAACTAGATCAAGTCAAGGTCAACGAGAAGTATGGAGGTGGATATGTTGCGAATGTTGAGGGCTTACATCAGCTTCATTGCTTGGTCAGTACGTCCTTCTATGATTGAAGATACCAATGGGCTAACTAGATCACAGAACCTACTTCGTCAGACGTTGTGGTTCAACTATGACCACTACCATGAGAAAGGTCAAGGAGCGTTCAAGAACAATGATTACGTGCTTCAGAAGCATGTCAGTGAGTATTGGTCTCTCTCTGGTGATAATAGAAGCCTGCTAATGTCGAGAAAGCTCACTGTCTGGATATCATCCGGCAACAACTCATGTGCTCAGTGGACATCGGCGTTCTGGGACAAGTATGGTGGCAGAGCAGCACAATGGAGTACCCTCAAGCATATGTCGATTTTAATACACGTCATGTTTGTCGGAACTTTGACGACGTAAGAGCTTGGGCTGAGGAACATCAAGTGCCGGAGGACGCACCGGTGGACTTCCTTGAGCCACCAAAACCTGGGGACATGATATACAATCATCTTCCATAGGATCTTATATAGACACTCTCTGTGTTCAGTACGGAGAACATGATGAATTCTCAAACTTTAGATTGCAGAACATTCAGTACACGTTCATGGCATTCACCCACGGCTTCCACCACTTTTCGACGCCTTCTGGGAAGTTCCATCCATCCCAGTCGTAGTTGCCCAATGCCCAGGTATCACCTACTCCTTGTGCACCTGAACGAATTCGATATGATCCTGCAATACTCCACATAGCCCAGCTGACATTGTTCTCCTTCGTAAATTCTTGTAAACAATTCATCAAAGTGTCGTTGAACAAAGTCTCATCTTGGGCCCAACCAAATTCGGACAAGATGACGGGAGTCTGTCTGACAGCCTCCTCACAATCACCAGTAAGGTTGCAAGTATCTGGCTTGGGCATACCAAGCGCATTGAACCCAGCATGGTAAAGTTCTGCCTTGATCACGGGGCAATCTCCGGTATCCAGATTTTCTGACATGGAGTACAAGTGGAGTTCCCAGACGACCTTGTCAGCCCAAGGGTGAGAAGCAAGATCGAAGATGATAGGCTCACGACGCAAGCCGTCGCGAACAGCATCGCATTTGTAGCATGGAGCGGTGTTGAGGTTCAAACCCGTGGTGAAGGCTGAGAGGTCTTGGTCATATTGGAGACCGCTCCAGGTAACAAGGATGTCAGGATTGACTTGATAGATGGCATCCGTCGCAGCAGTGAAGTTTCCAGCGAGTGAAAGCCAGTCGTATCCGAGTGTTGCTGTCGGGTCACTCTCGTTGATGGCTCTTCTAAGTTCGTTGCGGAGTGACATGGACACGACGTTGGGCTGATCTTTGGCCCAGTTGGCAACGTATTGGAGCCCACGTTTCCAATTAGATACAGGGAAAGTCTCGTCTGAAAACCACGCATTTCCGTCGGTGTTGTTGCAGCACCATTGAGCTTTGCCGACATGTACGTCAGGGTGGATAAAGATCTGCTTTGAAGCCGCAACTTCTGCGATATGAGTCCAGATTTCCAGGCGTGTCGTGTCTTTCGAAAAAGTCGGGTTCTTTGCCACGATCTCACGGGTTACTTTTGTACTAGAAGAGACAACGTTAGAAAATCCATTTGAATTGGAAACATGGCACTCACCCATTGGCATATCCAAGGGCGTTGATCATGGCCACCTCCAGAGGGATGTCGGATCCGTTTCGCTCGTAGATCTGATCAATCATCTCGATAGCATATGTCAATCGAATGAAGTTGAATCCGACACTTTCAATCTGGGAGAGGATGTCCTCAATGGATGCCCATTCTAGTCCTTCTGGAACCATAGTCTCTCCACTTCCGGGCCAATTGACACCTGCCCAAGTGATAGTCTCATTCCGTGTATTGACAATATCTCGGCCTTGAGTACTGAACGGTCCATACGGCCATGCTGAAGCGTTGTAGGATTCTTGTCGTGGAAAGTTTAGATCAAAGCCAAACCCTTTCTCCACAGGCAGTAATGCAGCATTTGCGGCAATACTGAAAGCGGCCAGGATGGATCCTGTGAGCATCATGATGGGTTTGTTGTTCTCACGGAATTATCCCTGTTGGAGACAAGCAGTTTTATATACTTGCGCATCGCTACCCCGCCTCAACTCCACATTGACATGGGTGTAGACGTCCATCTCGTGTTCCTGGAGTCTGTATAGGCGAGCCAAGAGAGATGTGCGGAGATGCCAAGAGATCTACAACTCAAGGCACAAAATTAGCCGGTCTTATTCTTCCTCTTCAACCGATTCATCTCAATTATTCGAAGTCTGCTGAGTGCAGTGATGTTTGCGGACCTGGCATCAAAAATATCAAGCTGGAAAAGGCTCTATCGGTGTCGTTCGAATCTCCGCCTTGGCTGTCACTACCTTGAAAGTATATACTTACGTCTATTTGACGTCATCTCCTCAAGCTTCATCATCCTCGTTTCTCCTGGCTTGTCCAATCCTTCTTCAAACTACGCAAGACCGTGGCAATCACATGTCGTCCATCATACACTGGATATACTACCACAGCCAGCATAGCTGCGAAATGCCAAACAATTGCAATAGCCACCCAACCTTTGAAGAATCCAATTGTGAAAATCCAGTCACGATATAAAGGAATTGGCCACAGGACGACAGTTACCAAAAAGTTGACAACGAAACAGGCACCCGCGTAGTTCCGCCACTTCTTGATGTGCCGGATACTGGCTTCGCTGAAAGGGTGTACTACATCATCATGAGCCGTGACAATCTTGGACTCGGAAGACGTGAGTGTAGGCACGTCCGGTCCTTTGACTCCAGACATGGTAGACATATCGTTTTTCTCGCTTATTGCAAGAGGATCAAGCTTTCCAAGTTCGTTGACAGCTTCTTTGCTACCTTCGACTGACGGTACAGAGGTGCTTGTTCGGCTAGAGTCCTCGATCAAGTCTATCCTCAGGAATTCACGCCAGTCGAAGCGGCTCGGTCGTGCCAAAGAAAGGACCACAGAATAGACTGTTGGAGAAAAGAATGACACAATAGCTCCGTAAAGTCCAGGAATTTGCTCTTGGGTGGTGTTGATGTTGATGGCTCCGCCCCAGTACCATGAGAGGGATAGCCATGTCGCAATACCAGAGATCAATCCAAGAATTGGAGCCAGGATAGCCGCTAGTTTGGTTTGTCGTGACCAAAGAAGTGTAAGCATTAATGGAAAAATGCCTGGACATGCAACTATGGGTCGGAAATAAGTGGACCAATTGTTGGTGGCACCAGCGTATTGAAGCATGATCGCAAAGCATGCCATGAAACATCCATGACCAACGACTCCCCAATGACTGACTTTCAGGATCATGCGATCTGATGCTAGAGGATCAATATATGCACGGTAAAAGTCGAGTGATATGATACTGCTGACGGCAATCACAGACGATGATACCGTGCTGGTGATGGCCATGAAGATGAGTACAAGCAAACCGGTTGTTGCACCTTGACCAAGAAGCGATCGCAGCACATACGGCATCACAAGGCCAGAGTTGACTTGGTCTGCGGTGAGGATATTCGGATAGTTCCACCAGATGGGCGTTTTCTCAATGGCTCGGCCAGTAAGACCGATGATGGTACCAGTGCACCAAGGTACGGCGAGGATGACGACGGAAACAAGGTCATATGCAGGAACAACCGACTGTACTTCCGAGGCGAAAGACTTTTGCCAGAATGCCGTGTCCATCAAGACCAGGGCAAGGTTACCAAACTTGAGAACCAGACCAAATAGCACAGCTAAGGTATGGTTGTTAGCTATCTGCTAGTTTGGTTTTGGTGAGTAGCGGCGTACCATGTTTGGACTTCATCGACAGCAATGAACCTTCGTAGTTTCCGTCGATGTAGTCGTCGGCCTCTTTGACTTTTTGATACAAGCCTGATATGCCTCCGATATGTTCATTGGTCAGAACTGCGAGAGAGAAATATATTAGAAGGATGAGGGCAATAGCAGTATGTAAGTAGTCTGTGATGAATGTTGCTTTCAATCCCCCAACAGCGGTGTATATCACAACTTGATAAGTGGTCAGTCTCCGCAGTCAAGACATCGAACCAATCATGCTCACCTCCAGCAGGAATTAGGACACAAGCAGCGATGACATGCATTCCAGTCATGCCTGTCATCAATTGCGCTCCTGCAAGAATCATACTTCCACATCCGAAGATGTTGTTGATCAAGTTGAGGAGTATGTAGATCCAGTGTGCATACTTTCCATATCTCATTCGCATAAACTCCAATGAAGTGTGAGCATACGGAACTCGAAGTTTTGCGACGATACCGAGGAAGGCCATGAGAGCGATCTGGAAAGAGAGTCCACTGGCCCACCACACTGGTAATGCGACTCCCCATCTGTAAGTATAAGCAGCACAGATTACACTCTCGTTGATCCACATCCTAAAGATTTGATCAGTAGTTGCATTCGACAACATGATACGTACAAGCCCTTACCAACTTGAAAAAACAGCAGAAGCTGTCAATCCGGTGCCTACGGAACGATTGGCGACCATAAACATTTCTGATTGATCGCTGTCTTCGGACAGATAACGTTTCTGTACTCGAACGGCAGCCAGAATGATGAGGCAGAACAGCACAGAGAGCCCAATGATAATGCCATAGCCATGGGCTTGATCAAGAAGTTGTTCGTCCATCTTATGAACAGAAGGATGTTTGTTGGATGGTAATCTCAAAGGAGAGACTCTTCATTATGTCTTATGCTCACGGTTGCTGGTCAAGGGAGAACGAGAGGTAGACCCCGCCGTCGGCACTGACGTGCATAGGGATGCACATGGGATCATTCTCAACCAGACTAGACATACCAGTCGAGGAAGCCAGCAGAATTCTCAACGTTATCTTTTTAGAGGTTGGAAGTATGTGAGACGGCAAATTTCTGAGGCTCCATTAGTGCTTTCGGAGGCATCCATGGATTCGAAGTGCTGTCTTGGGTGCGTCTCGAATTTGACGTGATATTTTGGTAGTATGGCGTAATGTGCTCTCTATATTGTTGAGCTATCCGAATTTACTCGCCTATTCAGACTCCACGTGGGTATTTGATTCACGTGTCGTCAAATGGAGGATTTGACGATCAAGGAGTCCGTAGAAGCACGGTGGACTATCCGCTATTGCGCCATTAGACTTTAATATAAGCAATGGATTCTGGCAACTCATGCCATGGTAGATCTGGCCGGTTGTCGCGGCCTCGAGAACCAATGGCTGAAAGGTGGATACCATGTTCACAGGCTGTATATGAGGAACATCCGACCTCAACAAGCAGACCAAGCATTTGAAAGAAACCACAAAGGTCTCTTTCGATCGGATCTCAAGTCGCAACCTCAATCATGTCGCACACCACGACATACATCCCGAGGCTTTACCCAGACTCGGCCGGAACTAGAGAAGACGGCTTGCGTGTTAAAGCTGATTCACCAACCGAGAATGATGTGCCTTATCATCAAACCGCAGCACTTTTGCACGCAGCAAGACAGCCCTTCATCATAACACCGGACTATCCAATTCCCTCTCCGGAGAATGCAGACGAGCTAGTCGTAGAGATTCGAGCAATTGGTTTCAATCCTGTAGACTGGAAATCAGTGTACTAATCCCCCCGCGCAATATGAAGAATCCTCTGGACCTGTACTGACTTCTTATGACTCAGAGACTACAACTTTGCTATTCCACAACTGCCATACATCGCCGGTCGAGACTTTGCCGGAATCGTCGTTCAAGCACCAATTTCGTCAGAGCGCCTACGTGTTGGTGATGTAGTAAGTTTGCACGAAACAGATCGAGAGTAATCGCGATCTGTCTTTGATAATTCCGCTGACAGAATGAAACAGGTACTCAGTCCATCCACCGATTATCGTGATATCAGAAAATCGGCTTTTCAAGAGTATGCAATTGCTACTGAACATAATGTAGCCAAAATACCTCCAAACATTGCGATTACACAAGGAGCTTCCATCGGAGTGGCGTTTGTGGCCGCAGCTCTTGCTCTATGTGTCAGTCTTGGGCTCAACCTGCCTGCGATTCGCGAACAACAACTAGTCGATCTATGGACAATGGTTCAAGAACTGCCAGAAGGAGCCATACCAGAGGATATTGTTGAAGAATGTTTATCTGGTATCGAAGGTACGGAACGTCCCAACGTTGGTGACTGGATCGCTATATATGGCGGCTCTTCAACGAGCGCACTTTTCATCTCTGGCATTGCACAACTTGCCGGTTTCAGAGTCATATTACTTGCAGATGCGGCCAAACATGGTTCACACCTCGGTGTTCGGAGTGGAAGCATCTTGGTCGATATCCATGATCCGGTAAGAGCTATTGATATTGTCAAGTCCATCACCAAAGGAGGCGTCAGATTTGCTGTCGATACCGTGGGTAAAGAGACGGCTGGACAACTGGTCAATATGCTACGTATAGAAGAAAGGAAAACAGCCCATCTTGTGGGATTGACAGGCGTTCCCAAGGAGAGAGTGGACGGAGTTCGTTTCCATTCTGTACCGATAAAGTTGTTTCACGAAGTACCGAGTGTTGGAGTAGTTTTGATGGAATGGTTAGAAAAGGCCTTAGAGAGAGGGGTTATAGAGTTGCCTCGGGTTGAATGTGCTGAGGGTGGGTTAAGTGGAATCAATGCTGCGCTTGACCGTATGCGTAGGGGTGAAATCTCTGGGCGGCGGCTAGTATTAGACTTGATTGATACTCACTCTGCTTGAAATGAGAGATGGGTGCTCGGGAGTCGACACTTGATGTTTGATTGGCAGAACCTTTACCGCCTGCCTGAAAGGGATGTTTCTAAACCCTTTTCGACCTAGTGTGGATCATAAACTCTATACATACCATACCCTAAGAATCTAACCTTCTCTTATTAAATCTATTCTCCTTCGCTCCAGATACATGACCATGGCGTACTCAGGTACTTCTGACCGACTTCCTGCGTGAATGGTACTCCACTTTACAGATCACCTCATAGATAGGTGCGATCCTCTCATTCGCAGGATACGCTCACTTTGTCGCCAAGTTCTTGCGAGCTCGCACGCCATACCACTAATTTGGCCACACAAACCATTGCGAGCTTGCACGCCATCGCAATGAACTCCTCAAACAATCAACATGACTGTAAAACACCGAAAATTTAGGAAGTGTCCACACGTAATTGGACACGTAGCAAGAGATATCAACCTATTTATTTGTCGTGTTTCCAATAAGAGCTAAAAGGAGTACGCATGTGAGAATTTGACTGTACGACTAGCAGAGTTTCGAACGTGGTTGATCCGAAGCTTTCACAAGGCAAGCTATCCTCTTGGCTCATCATGAATCTCGAAAACGACGACTGGATATATCCATATCCCACTGATTTTAAGATACATGAACATCCAATTGATCAAGTCCGCAAGCTTAAGGTAAGAGTAGCTTGTCCGTCCGAATGAGTCATTCTGATTTAAGCAGGTTGTCATCATTGGGGCAGGTCTCGCGGGGATACTTGCAGGTGCTCTTCTGCCGGCAAAGGTGCCAGGCATACAACTTACCATTCTCGAGAAGAACGCTGATGTGGTTAGTGTTCCCTGCTTATGGTTGATGCTCCTACGCTGACTCATAATAAGGGCGGTACGTGGTATGAGAATATTTATCCTGGAGTCAGATGCGATATCCCAGCACACGCCTATCAGTCAACATTCTCCCCAAACACGCAATGGAGTGAGGAGTATGCTCAAGGTCCCGAGATTCGCGAATACTGGCAGAGAGTGGCCAGAAAGTACGATGTCTACTCCAAGATCCGGCTGCAGACCAAAGTTTTGGGTGCCTACTGGGATCCGCAAGGGTCACAATGGAGACTCGGGACCAAAGATCTTAAGAATGGCGCAGAGAGTTCGGAGACCTACGACTTTCTCATCCCTGCAATTGGCCACTTCAATGAATGGAGGCTGCCTGATATCCCAGGTATAGAAACGTTTCAAGGCCATCTGAGACATTCAAGCAACTGGGATCCAGACTTCGATCCCAAGGGCAAGCGCATTGCTACTATCGGAAACGGTGCATCAGGCATACAGATCACCCCCGAGTTGCAAAAAGTTGCAAATCATGTCGACCACTATGCTCGTAGCCGCACATGGATTGCCGGATCTTTCAATCCCGATGCCAAAGACAGACAAGCTACACCGATGTATTTTACTTCAGAACAGCTCGAGTCATTTTCTAATTCAAAGACCTATCTAGAATTCCGCAAAAAGGTGGAAGGGTCATTCTGGCGCAACTTTGACGCTCAACTCAGAGATTCGGAGACTAGCAAGGCCTCAACTCAGAATTTCAAGGAGCTGATGGGAAAAAGACTGGCCAACAGACCTGAGTTGTTGGATCAGATAGTTCCTGACTTCCCGCCGCACTGTCGTCGCCTCAATCCAGGTCCCGGGTATCTCGAGGCTTTGACCAAGGATAACCTCGACTTCATTCAGACACCCATATCGCACTTCACGACCGATGGAATCGTGACGACAAACGGGGTACATCGTCCCGTAGATGCCATCATTTGCTCAACAGGAGCCAACGTTGACTTTGCACCACCATTCCCGATCGTCGCCGGCGAATACGATCTTTCTCGCGACTGGCGACCGGAAGGAAAGTTCGGCTTTCCATATACGTATTTGGGCGTGGCCATACCTGGCTTCCCGAACCTGCTGCAATTGCACGGTTTGTGCTCACGATGACAGAAGGAATGACGAGGTCTAGCTAATGACTAGAGCAGGCCCACAGAGTTATGGTTCTTCAGGAACAGTACCACAAGCCGTCGAAATCCAGACTGCATACATCAGCAAAGTCTTGCGCAAAGTCAGCAGTCAAGGCATCTCAACCATTGTACCTCAAAAAGCTGCGGCTGATGATTTTGTCACGTATTGCGACGCTTTCTTCCCTCGTACGAATCTTTCTCGCAAATGTAGTAGTTGGGCGAATGGACGTCGTCCCGGTGGAAGGATTCACGGTCTTTGGCCTGGTAGCGCAGCTCATTTGACTTATGTGAGGAGAGAACCGCGGTGGGAAGATTTTGATTATACGTATGTGCATCCTGAGAATAGGTTTGCGTATTGGGGAAATGGGTGTACGAAGAAGGAGTATGATCCTGAGAGCGATATGACACCTTATCTGAGACTTCCGGAAGAGGTGGATCTTAGAGATTTGCACGAGCGTTGGTGGAATTGGTGAAGGTCTGGAGAGTGCTGATGCATCTCTTCGCAAGCATAGGTATCAAAGATTAGTCTAAGCGATCAGAGAGTGCTCCAAGACTTATCAATGGATGTTCAGCCAATACGTTACGGAAAGAGGGCTCCATCGCATTCTGTTGACTCCATTGTATCATACGCAGAGCAGTTCTGGCTGGCAGCATCTTGCAACATGCTACTTACCAATTAGATTATTGTCGATCTTCCAAGGAACATTGTTCGCTTCCTTTGAGGACAACTGTGACAATCTAAAGATTGCTTTCGACTCAGCCGAGCACGCCATCCGGACTAAATCTACGAAGCCTTTCAACCTCGTTCATACCCAACACGCTCTCTCGGGAGGGGGGCCGTCCATAGGAAAATTTTGACTCTGCAAAACCCATACGATCGGCCTCCGAGGTGGAGAAGACAATTCTCAACACTTCAGAAGTCGTACACAATCATTTATCAGTACATGGCGCTATGTTGCCGGGATATTGTGTGATAGAGAGGGGTCTTGGTAGCATTTCCCTAGATCCACCTTTACATCTTTGAGAGGTCAGAGACGATCAAGACATCCCTAGGTAGACCATACCTGCTTTGATAATGGTCCCTGCACCCCTTCTTGAACCAGAGCTATTCTGCCCCTCTCCCTTACCACGCCCAGCTCAAAATTCATACCCAAAATGTCTCAACCAAGTACAAACGGTACCTCCGAAAAGAAGAAGCTTATCCTCAATGCCTTCGTCGAATCTTGTATGCCAGAATAAGATCTTGATTCATACTATGTATCTGACACCAAACACGTAGCGGGCACCAATCGCCAGGACTATGGAGACATCCTGACGACAAATCTACCGAGTTCAACAAGATACAACACTGGGTCAAACTCGCTCAATTACTTGAGAAGGGCAAGTTCCATGGCATCTTCATTGCAGATGTATTGGTAAGTATGCCTAGCACTCTTAGTTCTCTTGACGGTTTTGAGGGAGATGACATTTCACTGATGTTACTGCCACAGGGTGCATACGACGTTTACAAAGGGCCAGAAAACCCGGATCCGGCAATCATCTCGGGTGCTCAGTGGCCTGTGAATGAACCGCTTGCTACTGTACCTGCTATGGCCGCGGCCACGGAGAATATTGGCTTTGGTGTCACGGTTTCGACTACTTACGAACAGGTAGGGAGGGTTATCTAACATAAAACAGAGATCAAGACTCTGACTTCATGCAGCCGTACCATCTTGCTCGACGCCTGAGCACGGTGGACCATCTATCAGGCGGTCGTGTTGGATGGAATGTGAGTCTTCATGATTCAAAGTCGGTCTTTTCGAGTAATTGACCATTGTATCGCAGGTCGTCACCAGTTATCTCGACTCCGCGGCCAGGAATTTGGGTCGTGATGAGCAACCCGAGCACGACGATCGCTATGCAATGGCCGAAGAATACATCGAGGTCATGTACAAACTCTGGTAGGGCTCCCCTTCTCGCTACTGTGATACAGTAGACTAACAGCACATACAGGCAATCATCCTGGAGAGATGACGCCGTAAAGCTAGACCGTGAAAGAGCAATCTACACCGATCCCTCCCTCGTACGTAAAATTGACCACGAAGGCAAATTCTACAAAGTCCCTGGTCCACAGATCTGTCAGCCATCTCCCCAACGTACACCAGTCATCTTGCAAGCCGGAACCTCAAAATCCGGCAAAGCGTTTGGAGCCAAGAATGCCGAAGCAATCTTCATGTCTGGCCACAGTCCCTCCGTACTTGCAAAGAACATTGCCGAGATACGTACGCTCGCTGTTGAGGAATATGGCCGTGATCCTTCGAGTATCAAATTCCTTGCCTTGCTCTGTCCCATCATTGGAGAAACACAGGAAGAGGCCGAGGCAAAGTATGAAGAGTATCTCAACCTTGCTTCGAAAGATGGTGCATCCGCATTATTTGGAGGCTGGACGGGTATCGACCTTGCACAATACGGCGATGACGAAGAGCTCCGTCAAGTTGAATCCAATGCTATCAGATCAGCTGTTGCATCTTGGTCAAAGGCCAGTCCAAACGTCGCAAAATGGACAAAGCACACTGTTGCAAATCATATCAAAGTAGGAGGCATGGGTGCTACAGTGGTCGGAACTGCCGAGTATGTTGCAGACGAGATGGAAAGATGGGTTCGTGAGGCGGGCCTTGATGGCTTCAACATCGCGTATGCTCTGTTCCCTGGAACCTTTGAGGAAGTTGTTGAGCATCTGTTGCCAGTTTTGAGGAAGCGTGGGCTGTTTTGGGACGATTATGCCGTGCCGGGAGGTACATACAGGGAGAATCTGTACGGTAAGAAGGGTGTAGCAAGACCACCTCCAGATCATCCCGCGGCAGCGTTCCACTGGAAGGCAGAATAAGGAGACATCTGTATATATGGCGTGGTAGATAATGTCTCACGGCAAATCCGAATGCTTCTCATCCTTGTTCCGTCCGTCCCCTAGCTTTGACGTAACATCGCATGGCCTGTGTGTGTGACTTGAGCAAGCCTGTATAGCATTGACAACTGCAGCTGGATGTTGCTGCCAAGGAGCAACGACCCTGGACGTTGTACAAGGTCGCAGATTTTCATCAGGTTGTCGACTCTGTCTCAATATCTAAGCCGTCAACTCACAAACAAAACGTAGACAGCTTTCCGTTTAGCGAGGCCGTTGACCATTCTATCAAGATAGTAGAAGCGACAGACAACTCTTAGCTCTCAACATGACCCTGACACGAAACAGCGCGTACAAGAGGCTCAAGCAGTGTTCCGCAGAGAAGTCAAGCCTAGCAAACTTCAGAAAAGAACATGGCAGTAAACAGAAGGATCTCGAGTGGTCTTATCCGTGCGTCTATGTTTCGATATCAAGACAATACTGGAGGAGCTGCACCTACGTGAGCTGCCAATGTCAGGGATTCAAGTCCACCAGTGTCGAGTCCGGCACTGAACACGCCAAGAAATTGACTCGGGACTCCAAGTGTCTCACACTTCTCTTCTTCGCAAGCCTTACCTCCAAAGGAATTCTTTCATGCAAAGGTAACACCGAGCTGAATTCGAACTGTATACAAAGCAACCGTTGCGCAGTCAAGATAATTTTGGCAAAGCTTGCGAAGAAACAGATGCAGATCAAACATTGACCAACGGGTGCGTTGATCCTGGCATCCATTTTTACGGTCGATTTTCCGAACGGACCAATCACATGGTGGTGCGTGGTGTGGGGGGAGTTTGATCCGCAGTCCGTTGGCTGACAGGAGGGCAGGAACAACAACATGTTCGAGCATCCACGGCATCCTTCATGTTCGCAAGCTGAGCCTCAATTAGTAAACTGCGAAATTAGCCCATACGACCACGTTTTTTCTCAGATGCGCATCTCTGGATCGAAACCCCTTGGTTTTCGAGCTGGCGAATGACATGCTAGACCGAGTGTGGTTCATGACCATGTACGGTTGATTTTGTTGCATGTACTTTTTTTTTATCTGTCTGCCTACGAGTCCTTGATCCTGCACTGCTCTCCACTATCTGACATGAGGTGGCTGAGTTGTCTCGATGTGCAGAAGGATTGTGAGATTTGTTTTACTCTTGCTTCCTCTGTCTTTGTTTGGTCTATAAAATATAAAGGTAAGCGTGCGCTTCCTGTGACTGTGCATTGAGGCATAACAATTTCCACTCCCCTTCTCCAAAAACTCCTCTGTCTTCTTTTGACGGACGTTCTCTTCTTTGTTCCTGCATCTTCATCTCAATTTCTTCCTTCTACATTGCGTCTCTCCATCATGGCCACCATAATCAACGGGACCTTCTTCGTTCCCGGCCTCAATGGCTCCCTCATCGACCACAACCTTTGCACCCTCAAAACATGTCCAATGGACTACGCTCAGATCGATTACGTCCCGACCTTCGGCGGCAATCTAGCCTACCTCATCATCTTCGCCATCTTCCTCGCAGCCCAAGCCGGAATGGGACCATTCTACCGCACGTGGGGCTTCCTAGTCGGTATGGTAGCAGGCCTCTTGCTCGAGATCATCGGCTACGTAGGTCGCATCGGCCTTCACAACAACCCCTTTGACTTCAACCAATTCATCATGTAAGCAACTCCCCCATCGCCACCTGCCCAACACTCCTCTCTCTCTCCTCTCCACAATCTTCAAATCTCGAAAACTTTGACTAACACGAGAAAAATAGCTACATAGTCTGCCTCACAATCGCCCCAGCCTTCCTCACCGCATCAATCTACCTCTGTCTCGGCCGTCTAGTCATCGCCTACGGCCAAAACATCTCTCGCTTCTCACCCAAATTCTACACCCTGACCTTCGTGGCCTGCGACCTGATCAGTCTGATCCTGCAAGCCGCAGGAGGCGCATTGGCAGCCACTCAAGACGACGCCCACCCTTCCAACACAGGCATCAACATGATGATAGCAGGTCTCTCCTTCCAAGTCGTCAGTCTGGTAATCTTCATGGCCCTGGGTCTGGAATTCGCGTTCCGCGCGAGGAAAGCCAGGGAATCCGAACTCAACCACCAATTCACCACGGTCAGGAAAAGCACCATGTTCAAGATTTTCCCGTACGCGATTGCGCTCGCCACGGTGACAATATTTATCCGTTCGGTCTTCAGAGTCGCCGAGTTGAAGGATGGGTTTGGAGGCAAGTTGGCCAATGACGAGGCTTTGTTTATGGTGTTTGAGGGTCCTATGATTATTATTGCTGCACTCTGTCTGACTGTCTGGCATCCTGGTGTTGCGTTTGGTGGGGCTTTGAATTGGAAGATTGCGAATTGGACTTGGAAGAAGCAGGGCAATGGCAGGGGTCATGTTGGTATGGTGGGAGAGCATGAAATGAGTTATACTTCGATTGATACTGCTCCTAAGCCTTACTCTGGGGTTTGAGATGGTCTGGAGAGGATTATGTGGTTGGTGCTACTGTTTTGGAAGGTGGAGGATAGATAGGTAAGAAGAAGAATACAGGATGCTGCTTATTCTTCGTAAGCTCGCTCAGATGATTTCAGGAGGATCATCTAGACGTATCAACAGCGTTGTTTCAAATTCTTTGTATTCGTTTCTGAGCAACATGGTAGTCATCAGTCATTACCTCAACACCTGGTTGAAGGGAAAAAAAAAGGCTCCAAAGACAGGCCAATAAAAGGAGAATCCTAGACTCGAACGAATGGAAAGCATACATCAAAAGGCAAAGCAGTCGATCACGCAAACCAGACCATCTCTTTCCAAACAACACCCCCTTCATCAGGCTGCATATGAAACTCCACACTGACAGCCTTTCCATCCCTCTCCCCAATCTCCCTGATCTTAGTATCCCTGATCCTATCCCCATCCTCGGGTATCTGCATCTCTTCAACCTCCATAACTTGCCCGTCAACAACCATCCTCATGTCCTCCCCTTCCTCCATGAGAACTTGTTTTCCCCCCATGCGTAAGAACATACCCGTCTCTTCAACCTCGATGACACGTCTGGCGACTCGACCATGTATCCTGGCATCCCACAATCCTTCTTTTCCTTGGGTTTCAATCAATATCCTGGCCGCTTGACGTCGTAACCTCGGATCCCTGCATTTGATCGCCACGAGATAGAGGGGAGGTAAGAATGACATGTTCAGCGAGAATCTGGGTGGTGAAGAAGAAGAAGAAGAAGAGGATATAGATAATAAAGAGATTTTCGAGCATAGGTTTGGATCTACCAAGCCCGAAGAATGTGTTGACAGGGATATCAATTTGGTGGCCCAGGAAATTATCGAGGTGAAAATGGGAAGGAAAGAGTCGTAGGTTTGTTCGGATTTGGAGAGACTGCTTGCAACCCAAATGAGACTTGCCGCGTGTTGCATGCGGAGTAATTTCTCTTCTTGGGTGAAGGTGTGTGTCAAGTCATCTTGTAGATTCACCAGATAATCCATCCCTTTTCGCCAAGTATCGAATTGTGTTAGAAGATGTGACTGTAGTTCGACGGCTGTATGTGAACGACCGTTTTCTTCTTCTCTGAAGACGTCGCGATAATAGGCTGATTGTGCGAATGCGAGACCTGATCCCAGGATGTGATCGAGAGAGCGTTTTGCATCTTCTAAAGTGGAGAAACGGGAGGGGGTGCAGAGTTGGGGTATTGCTTGTATGTCGCTGAATACGAGGGAGGCATCTTTGCCGAAGAGTGTTGATTGGGAGTCTAGGCGGTGAAAGATTGGTCGTACCATGTCTTTGATCGTTATCCTCTTCGATGGTGATGAAGAGGGAGTAGAAGATGAAGACGTCGAGTGCAAGATATTCAGACCGTTCTGAAGGTGACTGATCACGAGATCCCGATATCCATACAGACATTCAAGACAAATGAACAAAAGACAGCATATCAGAGGTATATCCGTATCTTTTTGGTCCCTTTTCATAAAATCTTGAAGCAGTCTGACGGCTTGGTTGTACTGTCGTGCAACGAAGTCTTTGGTGATGATGCCCAATACTTGATGATTCTTTGCTACTTCTGCTTCGTAACGGGCATGGAAGGAACTTACTCCGATCATGGCATGGAGTATAGCTGGTTGCGAGTGACTCATCTGAGGTAGGGTGTATGCCCAAAAGGGATGGTTCAGGACGTTGGATAAAGCTGGTCCTGTGCGGACACTGAAGAAGCCGATCCATTGACGTTCTTCGCCTGAGAGAGTGGAAGATATGCTGGCTACATCGCTAGTAATGCTCGCCGACCGTGATGATGCCGAATTCGATACTTGTGGTGTCGTCGCTGCTGCTGCTGTTGTTGTTGTTGGAGGTGTTCGTGCTGCTACCTTGACCGGTGCAAGTTTCTTACTCGTGTTACTCATCGTTTCAGGTCGAGGTTGTGCCCACATAACGACAGAGCGATCGCCATTTTTCTTGGTGGACCTTCCTTGAGGTGGTGCATAACCATCACATTTACGTCCTGTGTCTGTACATCGTTTACAGGCGGGTTTGCCTTCATCACATTTGACTCTGCGTATCTTGCAAGTCACACAACCTGTGTGGACCTTGAGTCTCTTGCGTGTCGCCGCAGACGGATGAGTGGTGGGAATTGCGGGGTTGGAAGACATTGATGTGGGGGAGAAGCATGTGCGTGAAGAAAGGGTGCTTTCACATGGAAACCTCTGTTCTATCCTTTTCTTCTCAGTAGAAGTCAAAGCAAGTCGAGGCTTATGAGGTTGAGTCTCATTGCAGGATTACATGGGCCGAGTTTCAATTTAATCTAACCATCATACTGCAGGCACTATCTGATTGGTGATGTCGACTCCATCCTTCAGCTGCGTGCCAAGATGTCAATGAATCCTGCAAAATCTAAAGACTGTGATGGCTTCTTTTTATAGCTCAGTAAACATGCTACCATCCTGAGTTCTTACGAAAAGAGAAAACAGGAGCGACTTGCCGTAGTAATGGTTTTAAGATCAAGAGAAAGTCGCTTGTCAATGTCATGTTCCATTCTACTACTTTCATGTAATTAAACTTGCACCCCTAAGGCGCCATCCCTGACTTCCACTCCAATATCTTTCTTTACCCTCTCCCAGATCTATCCTATCCCAAGTTCTCAATGATCCTCAATGTAGTCTTCTTAGACTCTCCACGATACCTCTGACCTCTTCGACACCCACACCCAACCCCTCAACGATACTCTCCTGCACCCCTTCTCCTAAATCCAAAAACCGTTCGATCAACTCCCCATCCACAAATCTATTAGGCTCATCTTGTTCCCTGACACTAGTCTTGTACGCACGATACTTATTGAATGGCACCATACCAGGACTGTGCACCTTCTCGGCCATATTCTCTTGCAAGCGCATGAGCAAATCTTGATGTTGTGGTGCGATCAAGGCAAACAGGTAAATTGATCCTTCAACTGTGGCGAGGAACGCTCTCGGAATAACGATTGCGTTTGGCGTGGGTACGACTTCAATGCGACGGATACGGTTGACCATTTCACCCAAGAGCATGTCTGAAGTCACGCGAAGTCTCTTACGATCTTCATCTGAGAAACCATTCGGGTCTTGGGCGAGAACAAGTAGGTTTCCTTCTGCGTCGCTTTCGAGGTAGGTGTTGGGAGCGATATTAGCTACGGCTGTGCCCCAGGTGGTATCGTAGTGACGGGCTACTTCTTCGAGGTTATCTTGTTCGCCGTTGGTGCCTGGATTGTATTGGACTATGGATATACTCTTCATTAGGTCGGCGATTGCAATTTGATGGCCTGTCACGCAGACGTCGATGGGGGCTGTGGAAGTGCGGTAGCTGGTGAGTTTGTCGAGATATGGCGTGCTGGCTGATTCATATTTGAGATTGTAGACCACGACCTGTGAGAGTGAGATTTCGAATTAGTTTCCTGATGTTATGGTGGCATGATGTGGTTCAGACTTACCGTCTTGACGAGAGCAGCCACGATACGACCTTCGCATATGGCCAAACATCTGCAAGCTCCTTTCACAGCATGCTCTGTCACGAGCTTCAATCGTCTTTCTTCCGTCACCTCGAAGATCAGAATGCGACCTCTGGGTGTATCTCCATTCTCTTCATCGATATAACTTGTGCCGACGATGAATCGCTCTGCCAGATCACCCGAACCGTCGTCCAGTTTTGCTCGAATACAGCTCTCGACCAGTTCTTCCTCATTCAGGGCAAAAGTATGCAGTTCTTGGAAAGCTACCTCATCGACCAGCTTGAAATGACTCTCAATATACTCGTAACTATCCTTGAGAGTACGCTTGATGGTTCCGAGACCAAACGCATGCAGTTCAGAAGAGTAAGCAATCCGTCGAACAGTCTCGTCGACCTGAAGAGTCTGAACATGAGTCGTCCTTTCTTCATCAACCAAGGCGAGTTTGAGCTCGTTGGCTGTTGCAATGGCAATAGCATTTGGGAATGCTTCAGTGTCGAACGGACATACACAAGTTGCGTCTTCGGCTGTGATGGCGGAATAGACAATGCGTCCTTCAGATCCATAGATCAAACTAGGGTGCTCGCAAATTGCAAAGACGGTACTCAATCCATCACCCTTTGGCAGAGCCTTGAAGTTGGCCTGTTGGGTGCCCAGGATGATGCTCTTTTTAGCTGACAAGGCATTGCTTGAAGGGTCGATGAAGTATGTAACAACGTTACCATCTGCCATACCTACGAACAATGTCGGTAGTGAATCCTCGAGGACTTTAGCAACAAGCAATGATCGAGGTACTGCTATACTGTCATCCTCGATGGTCTCTGAGTGGATTGTCTGTAGCGTATTGACGTCAAGCAAAGCCACAGCTGAATTTTGCCAGAACCCAACAACGCAGGTATTCTCCAAGGCAGAAGACAAGGAGATACACGCAACTTGCGAATTTGAATCAAATTGTCGTGTAGCTTTTACATTGACGTCATTTGTGTTCGTTTCGAGCATGACAAGGCCAACGCCGCTGATGGAAAGAAGGATCTTGTTGCCTGAGGCAGAAGCAGCAGCGATGGAAGAAGCCTCTTCCGGTTTCCAGCTCGCCAAGCTCATGCCTCGTTCGGCATCTGTTATATGGACCGAAGAGGTTGTGATTTGCAGGATATTGCCTGATGGTAGGTTGCTGGCGAACAAGGTGTTCTGGGCCAGATCCATGCCCTTGAAATTATCGACTTCTTCGACATCTCCATTCGAAGAAAAGGTAAAGACTCGTGTGTTGGCAATGAACGAAACGACTAAGGTGTCGACGAACTCGATCGTGGGGCTGGATTTGATGCTGAAGACATCTGTGATGTTATCCATCGCACCTATAGAGCCCAGATCTTCGAGACCGACACCGCTACGAACACTTCTTAGACTGCCATCCTTGAAGGCACCACTTCCGGTCACGATACGAGCTTGACCAGAAGAATATTCGTTGACCTGAGCATCAGAGGTACGATTGCCCATGTCCATGACGGTGAAGTCCAGGATTGGTGCAATGTTGGGGAAATTCTGTAGGACTTCCATGGAACCTTGTGTGATTTGGATGAGTTGCGAGTTTCCTTGGTGAGAACCGACAAAGATGCGGCCTCCATCAAGATAGACAAGAGTGGAGGCGCGAGAAGTCTCGCCAATTACATCTAGTCTCCAACCTTCGACATCGTCTTTGTTGTTCCGAAGAACCATGAGCATATACATCTTGCCATACTCGTCGCCGAGTACAAATCGTTCCGGGTCAATCTGTGTCCAAGCGACAAAAATGGTTGCCTCCTTGAGGGGTTCTTGCTTGGTGATTCTGCGGTCAAACTCTTCACAATATGCGATACGAGTCTCTCCCAAAATCAATAGTCCATATGCCGGGCCTTCCAAGGGGATCAGATGACTAGCTCCCAGATCGAGTTCGTCGTCGGCGTCTTGCTCGTTCTTATCGAGCTCGACAGTACCGGGGTCGTCGGGTTTCAGAGAAGGGGTGTAGTCGAGCTCGCGGACCTTCAGGCGTACCTTGCCCATGGAATCTTCATAGAGCAGAGCCAACTGCGGCTTGTCCTTTTCCTTCCTCCTGTGCAAGAAAGCAGATGATCTGACATTGAGTTCGGGTATCCTTGTGGGTACAGGCTCGCTCAAAGTGCCCGGTTCAGCATTTGTCTTTCGTTTGCCTTGATGTGCAATAGGAACGACCGTGACGATTCCCTCGTAGATCTCAAGCGACATGAATTTTCCTGTGGGATCAATGTTGCAACGCTCTCCTAGTTGAGCTTCCCTGGCAGCCTTTTCGGATATGTCTTTGAAGCTCTTTTCTGTGCGCAGCTGCTTGGTCGCCGGATCCCATGATAAGGTAAAGTACATGTAACGATCGGTACCGACGAAAAGATGGTCTGTGGTCGAAGAAGCGGGGCGGAGGCTCTGCAGCATAATGACCTTGCCGTAGACGGCTTTGGAGTGCTGTAAGATGAGGCCATCTTCGGATTGTGCGTAGAATTCGAGACGGTTTGCTTTTCTACTGTTGTGTCAGAAACTGGCAATGTCATGGATCATGTTGGGGATTATATTGAACTTACGCCACTACCAGAGTATCGTCGTCGGCACTGAGAAAGTTGAGCTTGAGGGCGTGCCGCACGCTGCTGGGTCTGTGGATTGATGCCAAGTATGCCATGGCTGCTGATATATGCTTCTTCTGACCCAAAGTAACCTGTTGATCAAGTACGAAACGAACCAATTCAAGCAGATGTTGTAGTGATTGCTGCCCGGAGAGCGCCAAAGTTGAAGCTCGGTCAATGACGATCGAGACGTCGCGGAGTTAATGTTATCCCCGACCTATAACATCAACAACATCACTACTTACTACTCTTGAATACTCTATCTCACCTGCCATGTGAACAGTTTCACGCAGTGTATTTGGGGTAAGTGAAGCGTAAATCTACTCATGAGAAGAAAAAAATGCAATGGATACCTGAAATGATTCCGCTGCTTCACGCTCAATCTGTATGTCTACACTGTCTAGATATCGAGCCTCATTCAGCTGGAGCATTCAAAATCAAACTACCTCACTCTTGTCAACCCCCTCCTAGTCTCCCCTCAGATACTTGTACACGACCGAAAAGTCCTTGTTCTTGTACTTGTCACTACCTTCAATCGCCGAGTAGATCGAAGCAGCTGCCGGTCCAAGACGAGGCTCAATACCGAACTGTTGAGCTGCTCCCATGGCCAATTTCAGATCCTTGTTCATCAATGCCGTCCCAAATCCACCCTCGTAGTCTCTGCCGGCAGGTGCCTCTGACTTGACTCCTGGAACCGGGTTGTTCACTTCACTTGGCCAGCACTTTCCAGTACTCGTATTGATCATGTCGGCCAGTTCTGTAGCGTCGAGGCCCCATCTCACACCCATGTTCATTGCTTCAGCCGTGGCAATGTTGTTGAGTGCGAGGAGGTAATTGTTGGCAAGTTTGCCCTTGAGCCCAGAAGTTTGAGGTCCGAGGAAGATGACTCGCTTGCCCATCATCGAAAGCACTTCCTTGGCACGGTCCTTGAGCTCTGCTGGACATCCGACCATGAATGTGAGGGTGCCTGCTTGTGCCCCCACTACTCCTCCAGACATGGGCGTGTCGATGTACTTTCCCTGACCAGAAGAGTGCGCGGCGTTTGCGATATCTGCTGATGATTGTGGATCAATCGTCGAGCAATCCAGAAAGAGTCGTTCTTTGTCGACTCCATCCCGCAACAGAGTTGGTGGTTTCAGCATGGACATGAAGACATTTCGAACATGCGAAGGTCCGGGAAGTGATGTGATGATGGTTTCCTAGACTTAGAGTTAGTCACCGATTGGAAAATCGAGTCGTACCCTGGATGGTTGTTGTCTTGCAGGACAGAGGACGTGCGTCAAGAGTGCTTAACATTCACAGTCCAAGACGGCATTGCTCGACTTTGACGCGAAATGAACGGCCATCCAATATACAACAAAGCAGTGATCAAAGAGTCCTTACCGCTTTCTCGGCCACGTCTCGCACGTTTTCTGCAACCTCGACGTTTGATTCCTCGCTTGCAAACCTCGCCGTTGCTTCTGTGTTAACATCATGAACGATCATCGTGTCCGACTTGGGAAGTTTGGCCCTCAAGTTCTTTGCCATGGGATAACCTTTTGTCAAAGTCAGTCTTGCTCTTTTGATGTACGACATTCCAGTAAGAGATTACCCATCCTTCCCAGGCCAACAAACCCATACACTGCCTGAGATGCATTGGTCGTTGAGAAACATCTCCTTGCTGGACTGACCAAAGCAGACGCTTGACGTCTGAAGATTGTACAGTTCATCGTCGCGTGCTACCTTGCCGTCTTGGTAGAAGATGTATGAGAATGTGGGGAGCAAGTAGAGTTGGTGATGATGGTGGTGTGACGGCTGAGAGCGGCTCTCTGTTATCAGTAGATATCGAGCGCCTCAAAACGACGTGATCGGCCTCAAATGCATGACTACATCCCATGTGTTTACCGAGGGAAATAATAACCTCAGCCTCATTGCTTGAAGACGGAGCACAGGAAGCTCCGGGGATTTGGTGCGGAGAGTGAGGAAAAGAGGGGAAATATGGAACACTCTCCGGGGGTTTCGCAAGAGTCAGGCAAGTGGCAGATGGCCTTGATAACCGATCGTGTGAAACCATAATTACCTAGGCTACGATAATCTCCGAGGGAATAAAGGTACCTACTCGACACGTTCAGCCTCAACTACTTGGATCACAATTGTGGTGGCAGGACAGATGAGTCTTGAACAGTCTTTTACAGTCAATTGTGCTGGCGACTATCTAGTTGAGAAAGAATAGGTACACCTCTTTTGTCAGGCTTATCTTTGTTCTTGGACGCTGATCACGCAAAGCTGCACTCGTCTGCGTACGTTCAACGGCGTTTTCGATTCAGACGGATACCATGGATGCCAAATGCCGGCAAACAAGGTCGCAGAAGATAATCGGCTCCACTCTCAGCATGTCACAGCAGTTACGAAAAGTTAACAATCACAATAATGAAAAAAGAATAGTCTTGTTTTCCAGTATTCAACAGCGAGTGGTCAAAGCGCCAAATTGGATGTCACTGCGCCAGAGTAGAATAAAACGCAGTGTGGCTCGTCATGGCTGCGGATGATCACGTCTTCTGGCTGTGCGAACCGGTAGGCAACCACCACTAACTTCCGTCTCTTCTTGTACTGTTTCCCCTGCATACCATTCCACCTCTCATACATCTTGCAACGAATCATTGTAAACAACACAATCAAAAATCATGTGCGGCAGCGATATTTTCCTTGGCTTGATTGCCATTCTCTTCCCACCTGTAGCTGGTGAGTCGACAGACCCTTTCTCCACACGACAAGACCTGCCACTCTCAACGCCACTTCCAGTCAGCCACTTTTGAGACTTCCATTCACTGACAGCAATGTGCTTCTAGTATGGGTCAAGCGCGGTATCTGCTCTGCTGACTCGTTGATCAACATCGCCCTCTGCTGTCTGGGCTTCCTGCCCGGTCTCCTTCACGCATGGTACATCATCTCCGCCTACCCCGATCCGACATACGAGCAAGTCGACCAGGAGCCTGAGGGTGGTCGCGTAACATACTATTACGTTCAGCAAAATCACCGTCCCTCGGTCAGCAGCTCCATCCGACCTACAGGTTATGGAAGCATCAACAATGCTCCGTCGAATGGTCAGTTCCCTGGCCAAGAGCAGGGTACCACCCCTCCCAAGCAATACCAACAAGACCAACAACAACCGAGCGCTTCAGCAGGTGGTCCCTCAAATCCTCCTTCATACGCCGAGGCTGTCAAGGGTGACTCTGTCAAGGGCGTCAAGGGTGACAACAAGAGGCAGTCGCATGACTAAGTCTGTCGCGTGACAAGGAGGCTTCTTCTGCACAGAAGATAAGACATGCTGAGTGTGGCAGAGTTATGATGCAGCTCATGTGTGGAAATGGTGCTATGGAATGACGGATTCACGTTTCTCTTCTTTTCTCTCTAGGATAGTTCTGGATTATCATGGCATGTTGTATATTTGGCTTGGCGTTTGATTCAAGCCTGTGCTATTGACCTGATCCTGATCCTGATCCTGATCTCTTGACATTTGCCGTTTCTTCCAACCACACGTTATCTTCGGCAGCTTGAGCCTTGTTGTCTCCGATCAACGGATCATCCGGCTCGGATTCAGGCTCGGGCTCGTCGGTAAAAGGTATATCTTCTTGTTCATGCTCTTCTGGTATTGCGACCGTCGGCTCTGCACCTGCCGTGCCAGCAGTGCCTGTTTCCTTGCCGTCTTCTCTCTTTCCAATAATGACACTCCCTGCGACCAGGAAGGCGGCTCCAAGAAACCATAATCCAGGGAGAGATTCGGAAAAGATGATGGCTCCGAGTACCGCGGTGACCATGAAGTTTGCCGAAGTGTTGATGACGCTGACTCGAGTTGTGCTGGTTGCTAGAGTGAGGGCGCGGGTGAATAGACCCCACATGATGCCGTTAAATATCAGGTTGAGGACAAAGAAGAACTGTTGTTGTGCATGTCATTAGTATGTAGACGGGTACACCATCAGATGGGAAGCACATACGCCTCGAACCAGGAACTCGATGAAGCTGTTCGACCTGGAGAAGCCAAAGAAATGAGAGAGAGCCTCGGCCCATGATGTCGTCAAATGTGTCGTCGTGCTGTGTAAGGATGAACATTAGAAGCTGTCTTGTATGAATGCGGTAAGAGTCGCTCTCACAGCTTTGCAAAGACACCATTAAGTGCTGCACAGCCTCCACTGGCTATGGCAAATAGCAGCCACTTGGTTTTGGGTGAAGAGGACATGGTCGAGAGGTATAGAACAATCACTGTTGTTCAGTCTTCACCTTGATGAGAGGAACTCCTTCCCCGACTATGCAATGATGCCAAGGCTGGAGTGCTTGTTTGCTTGAGCCGGAGGACCAGACATTTCTACTGCATATACAATATGCTCAGGGGATAGGAGCGGACTTGATTGTCAGACAAGGCCTATAGATGTTAGAGAGTCTGGAGTCTACATAGATAGAGTTGGTCGACACTAACAGTGTTTACATATCCATGTTCTGCAGATTCATGAGCTGAGCATAAATCACGTGGGAGAAGCAAGGATAATTCGGGACTGCGGATATTGCCGTTGCATCATCGGTGGTCTGTCTGGGCGGCGGCCGACGGAGCGTCTGAGAGCGAGCGACTGCGACTGCCATCGACGAAGCACTTGTTGTAGGAAGGAGCAGCCCGAGCAAAGAGGGCAGTTGAACAGCAGCAAAGTCTCTCGCAAACACCAAACAACAATGCCAGGCCTCATGTACGGCGCATATGGCGCCACCACCGCTCTCACTGTCATCGGACTCTGTACGCATCTCCCAAGCCTGGAAATGGAACGAGTGGAAAGCTAATTAGGCGGCAACAGACATGCTGTTCAATGGCGAGGGCGAGGCTTTCAACGTGAGTGCCCATCTACACATTACATGTTCTCTATCCTCCAACAAGCACCTTCTGACTCTCCTTTCTCAGGTCGGAGACTTTCTACTCAGCATCTCGCCTCACGCGTGGGCATCGACAGGCATCGGTTTCTGTATTGGCTTGTCCGTCATTGGCGCAGCATGGTTAGTACCCACCACAACAATCCACCACAGCTCAATACACCACGAAACACATTCGCATACAATACATCTTTGTTGTAAAAAAAAAAGGAACACATGGCTGAAACTCGACCAACAGGGGAATCTTCATCACCGGTTCTTCCATCCTCGGTGGTGGTGTCAAGGCTCCTAGGATACGAACCAAGAACTTGATCTCCATCATTTTCTGCGAAGTCGTCGCCATCTACGGTGTCATCATGTCCATCGTCTTTTCCGCCAAACTCAGCGCCATGAGCAATGATACCGTCCACTCGGCAGGCAACTACTACACCGGCTTTGCTCTCTTCTGGTCAGGTCTGCTGGTCGGAGCTTGCAATCTGATTTGCGGTATCTCTGTCGGTATCAACGGCTCCAGCGCTGCTCTTGCAGATGCTGCCGATCCTAGCTTGTGCGTTCTTCTCTTCCATCCACTTCAACCGCAAACATCACTGACACAACCCACAGATTCGTCAAGATTCTGGTTATCGAGATTTTCAGTTCCGTCCTTGGTCTGTTCGGTCTCATCATCGGTCTCTTGCTCTCTGGACCCACTGGCGACTTCGCGTAGAGTCAGATAGCTCAAAAAGAGAGACGTTCCGGTCAACGACTCTGAGGAGAAGGAAGTAACTGAGGCAAACGATACAAGCGTCGCACGGGATCGAGAAGAAGGACCAACTACCAAAACTTCTGTTTCAAATTCCCATCCACATCAAGCCAGCATTCTAAGGGCGTTTTCGGAGCGATTCGTCTGGAAGCGATGTGGGACTTTGATGAAAGAAGATGATCTTGTGTTGATTATTTTCCTTTGCGTGTATAGAAACTTGTAGCATAATCGCATTTCTGAGCCATTACCTAACATGTTCTCCTCGAAATCAAAGTGCCATCATGCATTATCATGCCTGAGAAAATCATTCTCGAAATATCATTTGCAAGGTTTGTAATCAATATATATCATCATTCTCCGCAACCACTTCCGAGTACCTGACCTCGACCTCCACCGATCGATCCCCGACCACCAACCAACTCCGTCTTAGAACAACCACCACGGCTACCTGGATAATGGCCACTCCAAAGCTCACAGCGTCCCTTATAATAATATCGGAAACCGCATCGCAAGATCCCTCAACCGACAAATGCATCCCCGCGCTCCAACAAGTCTTTTCTGAACAACAAGGCGGGGACCGTTGGGAAGTGGTCAACACTAGAATTGTTCCCGACAATGTTTCTCAGATTCAACGGGCCATCATGCAGGATGCTATGAGTGAGGTCAATTTGATCTTGACGAGTGGGGGCACGGGGTTTGCTGTCAAGGATGTTACGCCTGAGGTTAGTTTTCGTTTTCTTGTTGACCTTGTTCATGGTTTGGGGAGGTGGGTGGGAGGAGGAGAGAGGAAGCCTAGAAATGGTAATGGAAAGTCGAGAGGCTGATGGATTGTGTCTGAACAGGCTGTCGGTCCTTTGATCCAGAAACATGCGCCTGGTCTTGTGTAAGAATCCTTCCTAAAGTGAGGTAGGTTGAGGAATTCAAGCTGACATCGATTGCAGTCATGGTATGCTAGCTTCTTCGCTCGCAGTAACGCCATGTAAGTCTTTCCACCATCTCTCCAGATTCCACCAATCTACATTCTTCTATAGTCTAGAAGAAACATCAAAAGCTGATACGAAACGAAAAATCCAACAGTCGCAGTCATGTCCCGTCCCGTAGCAGGTGTCCGCGACAAATCCCTCATCATCACTCTCCCAGGCTCACCAAAAGGCGCTCGTGAAAACTTGGAATCGGTTTTCAAACTGCTGTCTCATGCTTGTCAGCAAGCTGCGGGGGAAAACTCGAGGCAGTTGCATTCTGGAGGGGTCAAGAAACTTGAGGAGGAAGCTGGTGTTTCTGCTGCTGGTTATTCGTCTGCTGGTGCTGCTGCGGGCTCTTCATCTGGTCATGGCCATGGTCATGGAGGACATGGGTGTGGTCATTCCCATGGACACGGACATGGAAGTCATGGTCATGGAGGTCATCATGGACCAAAACCTCACACACTACCCTCAGAACGACCTCAATCCAACGACCCGACCTCGGGACCAAGCCGTCGCTATAGAACCTCACCCTACCCAATGCTCTCAGTCTCGGACGCCCTAAAACTGATCGAGGAACACACCCCCGAACCCGAAATCATCACCCTTCCCGTCAATGAATCTCTAGTCGGACACGTCCTCGCTTCCGATGTTGGAGCCACAGAATCAGTCCCCGCCTTTCGCGCCAGCATCGTAGATGGCTATGCCGTGATCTCCGACTCTGATGCTCCATCTACAAAAGGCGTGTTTCCTGTGACCATGGTATCTCATGCTCAAGCCGGTGAACATCAAACTCTTAAACATGGTGAGATTGCTAGGATAACTACCGGTGCGCCTTTACCTCCTGGCGCCACTTCTGTCGTCATGGTCGAAGATACCGTTCTCAGATCCCTCACTGAAGATGGCAAAGAAGAAGCCGAAGTCGAGATTCTGACTTCTGAGATTCAACCTGGGGAGAATGTCAGGGAGGTAGGCAGTGACGTCAAACAAGGCGAAACCATCATGCGCAAAGGCGAAGGCATTTCCGTTTCGGGAGGAGAGTTTGGATTACTGTGTTCCGTGGGCACGAAACGGGTTGATGTGTGCAAGAAACCCCTCGTCGGTGTTCTGAGCACAGGAGACGAGATCGTACAACATGATCGCGAAGGAGAATTGAGGCTTGGCGAGGTCAGGGATACTAATCGTCCTTCTTTGCTCACGGCTATACGTGGTTCTGGCTTTGAAGCCGTGGATTTGGGGATTGTCTCTGACAAGTAAGTTTCTTCCATTGCCCTCTCCTTTCTTTTTGTTATGCTCCTTGCCTCTTTCTCTATTTTATGCTGTTCCCGCAGAAATTGGGAGACAAAAGAAAGAAACAATAAGCTGTTTCGAGGAAATGACCGAAAAACTAATCATGTGTTTTAGACCAGGCAGCCTGGAATCCACCCTCCGCGCCTCCTTGCGCGAGATCGACATCCTGATAACCACCGGCGGCGTCTCGATGGGCGAACTCGACCTGCTAAAACCCACCCTCGAGCGTCAACTGGCCGGCTCCATCCACTTCGGTCGCGTCAACATGAAACCGGGCAAACCGACCACTTTCGCCACCGTGCCGTTCAAATCCAACTCCGGCGCTCGAGTCACCAAGCCCGTTTTCTCACTGCCTGGAAACCCCGCTAGTGCGGTTGTGACTTTTCACCTCTTCGTTCTCCCCGCTCTGCATAAGATGGCAGGGGTTGAGCCCAGGGGGTTGGCTAAATGTATGGTTGTGCTTGAGGATGAGGTCAAGTGTGATGGACAGAGGGAGGAATACCACAGAGCTGTTGTTTCTGTGGGGAAGGATGGGATTTTGAAGGCTAGTAGCACTGGTGGGCAGAGGAGTAGTAGGATTGGTAGTTTTAGAGGAGCTAATGGGTTGTTGGTTTTACCTGCTGGAGGGGGGAGATTGGGGAAGGGAGGGAAGGTCGAGGCGCTTTTGATGGGGAAGATTTTGAGTGAGATTTGAGAAGGCGGGTTGACGGTTTTGAAGGGATGGTAAAGTTTAGCATCGGGGTTTGTGATGGTCTTACTGTGATAGGAGAGGGGGGGGGGAGAGGGGGAGAGGAATAATGCGAGGAAAATCTACTAGGAATGGCGACTCTTGACGAGGGACAATACATACGTAAGGCGGCCATGAAGCAGACGGCATTGGAAGAGCAATGAAACAATATATATGTATATCAGGTCTTTAAGGTTATGCAGGCAATGAGGTTTGACAGCAAGGAAGCATTATGAACATTCAAAGGGGAAAAAGGTCGGATGTACGAAGGCATTGAATTGATCAAGCACTGGGTATATATCGTGTCTAGCAGCCCATGTATCTGTTCTCTACCCAACGTTCCTCTAGATCATCGATTACTCTGCAAGCAACGACCTTGATCTCTGGGAACACGGTCATGAGTCTATTCAACCCCATCTTGCCGGCCAGATACGTAACAAAGACGATCTTGTTTTCTTCTACTCCGTGGTCTAGTAAGACACGCACAGCCATCAAGGCGGCACCACCACTTGCCATTTGAGGATCCAGCAACAGGACTCTATCGTGTGTTGCAATGTCCTCTGCCATCTTGAAGTAGTGGAGCTCGGGTTCACCTGTGCGCCACGATGTTTGGATGAGCATGCGGCCGGTACGACAGTCGGGAATGACGCGCTTGAGACCGGTCTCGAGGATGCTGCCACCGCGGAGAATGACGACGGCACTGACTTCGCCGGTCATGCGTAGACCTGCGTAGTCATGACTGTGCGGTTGTGGTGTTTGGATAGTGATGTTCTCAAACTTCATGCACTCTGTAGCTCGCTCGACAAGCAGAGCGGCGAGGCGATCAAAGTAGAAGACAAAGTCCTCGCGATTGCAGTTGGGACTGCTGAGGAGAGTGTTGATGCCTGTGATCTGCCGTGTTCCGTCAAGCACGGCAACGTTTTGTGACAGAGGCGAGTCTTCAGCTTCCTTGCCCAAGCGCTTCAACTCTGATCTGTGCTCTTTTGACTTGATGTCGAGTGTTTTGCGAATGCGGTCGGCAACCATTGAGATGGCTACTTTGTTCTCAATGCCGCGCGGCACGATAATATCTTCATAGCAACAGTCAGCATCAAGCAATGTAGAGAGATGAATAAAGGTTGGGTATGAGTGTGGTAGATCAGATAGGAGCGAAAGATGATGGTATGGTTTTTCGACACGATGGTTCAGTTGAACTATGCAATGGATGTTGTATCATCATGAAAGATGGAGAGAGAAAGAAGAAAAGAGCAAACGTACCGGCCACCTCCCGTTGAGGCTCGACGAATTTGTGAAAGTTTGGCTTGACAAAGGCAAACCACTGCTTGATGCAGCCTTCGATGTCACGACCACGGTCTCGTACATCTCGAACGAGTCTTCTGGAGAGACAGAGGTCTCCATCCGCCTCACAGAAGATTCTCAGGTCGAGCATGTCCAAGACGCGTTGGTCGTGCAGTGCAAAGATACCCTCGAGGATGACGACATGAGGAGAGTAGATGTGCGTCGAGTGCTCCAGACGACAGTGTTTCTCAAACGAGTAGACTGGAATCTCTGCCTTCTTTCTGCACGACAGGTTAGCATGAGTTGATCAAGGTGTTAAGAGACAGAGAACAACATACCCTTCTTTGATATCCCTCAATCTCTCGATCAGGACATCAAAGTCAATTGCCTCGGGAGAATCAAAGTCGTGTTCGTTTCTGAAGGCACGCTGAGACTCTTGAGGTGTAAGAGGCTTGTAGAACGAGTCCTGAAAGAGCAGATGATGTCAGACGTCGTCCAGCAAACGACCAACCAAGTCAAGTCGAGGACAGACGAACCATTGACAGGATGACAACCCAAGGCAGGCTCATCTGCTTGATGATGGCCAAGGCCAACGACGTCTTGCCCGAACCGGAGCTGCCAGCAACACCAATGATGCTGGTATTGGCCCATGGCGGAGAATAATGAGCGCGCTCCATCTTGGAGAGGCTACTTGGGACGGCCATGATCAGTCGTCGACGAACAACCTGGACTCGACCATGGCGAGCAAGAAAGGGAAAGCAGGAGGCAGAAGGACCAACCTGTGAAGCGAGAGAGCTCTTGAGAAAAGAGAAGAAATTAAAAAAGCAACGAGGGGAATAGTCGAGTGAAGTAATGCACCACAGCCAGCTGGTGATGCGAAAATCAAACAGGCGTCACGTGTGCGGCCCGAGCTCCCGGCGACTTGGCGTCAAGGTTGCGCAGCTTCTGCTCTTCAATTTCTCGTGCACACATCAAAACCCGGCACTTGATCCATCCTTTCTAATTTTCTTCTTCTTCCTTTTCATCCCACCTCACTTTGACTCGTCTTGAGCGTCTGTCGGAACTTCGCACATTGCACATTTGCTTGTCGAGTCCAGGCGACAGTAGTGGGTGCGCACTCGTAGTTTGTTCTGTTCCGTCATCCAACCTGATGGTCCAGAGCTACTCGTCTCAACCGCAACAATGGTACGTCAGGACTTCCTTGTTTCCTCATACATACCGAACAGCTGCTAACATATCCTTTCAGAGCTCCTCCCTTCTCTCCCCGCCTCCGTCCTTGCGGCACCCTTTTGAGCGTCGCGTGGACGAGGTCAAGCCTTCCAAAGCGTGAGTCTGACCTCTTCTCCACTACCCCTCCAACCACATTCGCATGATGTTTATACACTCAAATTGGGAATCTCTCTCAAACCATAATGTGGAGAAATACAGAAATTTGTTCTTCTGATCCGAACGCCCATCACTCGATCATACGTCGCATACGCTTGAAATGATCGTCTTGCTGACATGCATGACAGAGATCTCAACTTCCTTATCATGGATTACTTGATAAATGAAGGCTACCCTGACGCTGCCATGAACTTTGCCAAAGAAGCTAGTATTGTTCCTTCGGCCGACGGTGAAGCAATTCAAGAAAGAGTAGACATCCGTAATGCCATTCACCTTGGCGACATTCAGCTTGCCATTGAGCGTATCAATGAACTCAACCCACAGGTTAGTCTTCCCACACCCCTTCTACCCTCTCTCCACCACATGCTCTTATGATTATACGGTTTTATCATGCACCACGCATAGCTTTCGGGCACTGATGATACAAACCACTTACACTTCAGTCCTCAGTATGAACTGCATTCATACCATACACTTCTTGTCATCCAGTCTCTTGCTGTACACGACGCTGACCATGACTTGTAACAGATTCTTGACAACGACCCTCATCTGCATTTCCAACTCCTTCGACTGCAGTTGATTGAGTTGATTCGTGACATTGTCAATTCCTCGGGACCTCCCTCCCCTTCTGCCTTTACTCCTGCTCTCGAGTTTGCCACTTCACAACTGGCTCCACGGGCCCCAACTTCGCCTGAGTTCTTGCAAGATCTTGAACGCACCATGGCTCTGTTGATCTTCCCGTCGGACAAGCTTACTCCTCAACTCAAACAATTGCTAGACCTTGGCATGAGACAGACTGTGGCCAGTCAAGTCAATGAAGCCATTCTGTCCTCTCAAGGTCATCGTCGTGAAGCTCGTATCCGCAATCTGGTTCGTCTTCGAGCTTGGGCAGAAGGTCAAGCTCGTGCAACAAAGAGTGCTGAATTGCCCGAAACAATTAGCCTTGGACTGGGTCGACCACACTCTGCTGACGATGATGATTCTATAGATGGCGATGCCATGATTACGTGAACTCTGATGATTCTTGGATGTCCTCTTTTCTCTTCATTTTTAGCGTCGGCGTTGGTGGGTTGGTATACGATTGTTTGTCTTTGCGTGAGTAGGATCATGCACTTCCAATCCAAGAGAGTCTCAATCTCCAATGTTCATTCCGATTCAAGACTTGTCTATCTCAGCTTTCTCTCTGCCTTGTCTTTTCTTCTGCCGACACTTTTTACCGAGAACTCTTGATTGCTGTACGTTACTGCGGTACATGCAAGTACTCTGCGGCTTCTTCTGCAATCAACACGAGACACTGACGAGCACTGCATTCTGGCATGGCTATCTATCTTCATGTGATGTTCTGCTTGACTTCCCGATTAAACACCGTCATTTATTCAGCCACGAAGGTCGGTACGTATGTTTCGGAGGGCTTCCACGCCAGTAACCTTATCTGACTTTATGACCGCGCGGCGTTATGGACCAAACTTGCAAGTTGCGCCAAAAATCTCCCTTCTCGGTCTGCACATCATGTACTTGTAAGTACAGTAATCAGCAGCGTGCTGTTACATTCATTCTATCCCTCCTCATGATCATTCTTCTCCAATTACCACGTCGCATATCGGTCTGGTTACAGAAAGTACAGTCCTTTGCATCTGGTTGCAATCTTTCGGAATCCCCAATCGCGTAACTCGAGACGCATCTTTGCAATTCCAATGTAAAAGTCGTTGTACCTGTTGATCACGAGCATGACTGTCTAATGTATGAACCCCACGTTCGTCCTCCACGTTACACCAAACCCCGCTTCCCCGGCTTGATATCGCTGATCACTACCTAAAATGCTATACACATCTTTGGTGACTCGCTCTGTTTACCCGTCGTTGCAAAAGAGAAATCTCCCGATGACGATGACTTTAGGTTAGTGGTTAACCAATAACAGATTTCACGGTAATAATGGCCCGGAAACTTGTGCGGCATGTTCGTATATGTATGAGTATGTATAGCTTGCGGTTCGCGTGTCCTGCCTTTTGTCTTTTTTAGTTTTCTTCCTCCTACTCGTCGCTGTCGTACGGTCAGAGCAGCATTTTCTTCATCATGCCTCACTACAATATGTTTGGCCGTGGCAAGAAGCTGCAAGTAGCCATCATGGTTACTTGTCAGGTAAGAATTACCATGATTTGTGTTTCTGCTCCAACACAATTAACAATGTGTCTAGCTTGCCTTTATTCTGTTCGGATGTACGTTCGATGAAACGAACCTCAATGTCCATATCTCGATCTAACATTATCCTCAGACGATCAGGGAGTCTTTTCAGGAATTGTCACGAACCCTGACTGGAGGGAGACTTTTGGTAATCCTGGCAGCGGACTTGAGGGAATCATTGTTTCGATCTATAATTTGGTATCTCTCTGTGGTCATCTCCGAACATTTTCAAGAAACTAATACTTGAATAGGGCGCTTTCAGTGGATGTATCCTCGCTTTCCTAGGGGGTGAAAAGGCGGGCAGACGACTATCCATGTGGATCGCCATGGTCTTCATCGTAAGTATTTCATCCGTTATTTCTAGGATCTCTAGGCTATATCAGATATCTAACCTTTTTTTATTCAGATCGTCGGAGCAATCCTGCAAACGAGTTCGTACGGCGTACCACAAATTCTGGTTGCACGATACATCACAGGCATCGGCACTGGAATTGAAACATCTACGGTACCAATGTACCAGAGTGAACTTGTCGAGGCACACAAACGTGGACGTGTAGTCAGTTCGGAACCTCTGTTTGTCGGTGTTGGAATTGTTATTGCCTATTTCTTCGACTATGGCATTGCTTATGCTGGAGGTCCACTCGCCTGGAGATTGCCTATTGCCTGTCAGATCATCTTCGCCTTCGTAAGTCTGGAATCTAGGAAAGTCTTGGTGTCTGGTGCAAAGACTAATCATAACATTTACAGATTGTTATCTTCATGGTACTTGGTGTTCCCGAATCTCCTCGATACCTTTACAAGGAAGGGAAGAACGAAGAGGCGCTCCAGGTACTTTGTGATGTCTATGATGGCACACCAGACCATCCACAGGTTGCTCGCGAATCAAAGGATATCCTGGACGCATTAGCTCTTGAGCGCATTCATGGTGAATACCAGTAAGTTTTTTCCTTATCCTGAATATGATCATGATTGACTGAAAATACTAGGTGGAAGGATATTTTCAAGCGCGACGAAGTGCAGACTGGACGTAGAGTCTTGCTCGCTTACGGCATGCAATTCATGAACCAAGTTGGTGGTATTAACCTCGTTGTGTGAGTACTGCTATTGTCGAGATCGGTTTCTGTTGCTGACATGACTACATAGCTATTACGTGCCTACAGCATTAGAGAAGAACGTTTTGCTCTCTCATAACTTGTCTCTTCTTATCGGAGGGTTTGTTCAGACTATGTTCTTCTTTGGTAGTTTGGTGCCCACCTTCTTCCTTGACAAATTTGGTCGCAGAAGAGTAAGTGACACTGTCTTGTCTTGTTTGCAAAAGTACTGACGAATATCCTTAATCAGCCAATGATGTGGGGCTCTCTTGGTCTCGCTATTTCCATGATGTTGATTGCCGTATTGCTGAGCTTTACCGTCGATCGCGGCTACACGCAACAACTTCAAAAGGCAACGTCCAGTGCTAGTGTGACGTTCTTCTTTACTGTAAGTCTCCTACTTCTACACGCTCTTCGGATCAGATACTAACGAGCTGCAGTACATGTTCATCTTTGGTGCCTCTGCCAATTGTATTCCATGGGTATATGTGCCCGAGATCTTGCCTCTTCATGCGCGTGCAAAGGGTACAGCGATCGGCATTTCCTCCAACTGGCTCTGGGTAAGGAACATTTCCCTTTCCCATCCTCGCTACTATCCCAAACATCGTATTGACCCTTCATTCACCAGAACTTCGTCATTGTCATGATCACCCCGACAATCCTGAACAACCTCGAATGGAAAGGCTACCTAATCTTCATGTGCACAAACCTGGCCTTCATCCCCTTGGTCTACCTCGCCTACCCCGAAACCTCCAATCTAACCCTTGAAGAAGTGGATTACTTATTCATCAAGCCCGGAAGGAAAGGCTTCAGTCAATTCACTGGTCCTAGTGAGCCTGTCAGAGCCAGTCTTTATGATGATGTGCAGGAAGGTTCCAGACAGATGTATGCTGCTGGGGCGGAGAAGAGGAAGGAGAGTGAGGGTGCTGGTCATGTTGAGGATGTTGCTGCCGAGATTGCCAGGGGTGGTGATAGCAAGGTTTGAGGCTTAGAAGGCATGTGGTGAAGTAATGATACAGACCGTGTCCACTATTCCTGAATTATGAAGTCAATTCCTCTTCCACTATACATGGCCCTTGCTGCTTAGCAGACTCTTGCTCAGCACGCGGCGAGTTTTAGATGTGTGATGGATGGCTAAGAGGGTCAATTCAATTGCCTACGGTGAGCTGGGTCCCCCGATATCTCTGCTTTCATCTTATTCTTTTTGCGCGATGAGTTGGCTTGGTTGAAACGCCTTGGATCTGAGTATCATTGCAGTTGGAGTGGTTGCGTTCCTCGGAGACTTTGTTGCTGTCCAAGATTCGCCAGATACAGAACTAAACAGCCAATTCAAGGCCAGAATCATACTTTCTTCAATTCCAATGAGACAAACCAACCCAGAGACAACTATGTTTCACGTATCTCGATCGAAACACATCATGAGCCTCTTAGATGAACTTCAAAACGTGGACAAGAACAGGAGCAGGGTCACAAGTTCTTCAGAAAATCAGCGCCTGATTACCCCACAAAAACGGCGATAAGGTATCTAAATCCATCGCAAAATCACCTTTCCAAAGCTCCAAGCTCATGAGACTTTTTTTTTCTTCTGCTCTCAATTATTTTCTTCACAACTCGACCTTTCTGTTTTACTTCTTCCAACAAGTGAAACAGGGCCAACACAGAAGTCATGTCACGCGCCAAGAATCAAGGACCCGGCAAGGGATCCGAAGCAAAAGCCGCCCAAAAAGCCCACAAACAAGTCAAAGACCAGAAGAAACCCGAAAACGCAACCAAAGCGAACGTATCACAAAAATCCACCGCATCCAAGCCCTCTAGCAAAATTTCAACCTTGTACCTTCGCAAAGCCGGACCCAAGGATTTCTACGGACAATTCGTAAAGACGCGCAAACCAGTTGTTATCAAGGGAACTTTTGAGGATCTGAAGTTTGCGAGGGAGAATTGGAGTGATGTGGAGTATTTGAGGAAGATTGGTGGAAATGCCGAGGTCAAGGTCGAGCCTATGCACAAGGAGAAGAAAAGATATGGTACGGATGTTGAGAGGGTCGAGACAACGTTTGGAGCGTTTTTGGACGGATTGAAGGAGGACAAGGACGAGTATGAGTATTTGACTACTCAGTATTCTGATGATGAGGACGATGAAGAGGAAGGTGAAGGTGAGGAGGAGAGAGAGGAAGATGACCTGGAACAAGTCAAGAAGAATGCGTTCCCGGAACCTGTTCGTACTTTGTTGCGCAAGGAGGTTCCTGTGAAACCGCAGATGATGGGTAATCTTGTCTTGCAGCAGATGAACTTGTGGTTGGGAAAGAGCAAGCAAGGCACTTCCTCTGGTCTTCACCACGATTTTCATGACAACCTTTACGTTCTCCTCAAAGGTCGTAAGAGGTTTGTCTTGTACCCTCCTACTTCCGTCGAGCATCTCAACACGTACGGGAAGGTGAAGAATATTCATTCGAACGGACTTATCGTCTACAAGACCCCTGGAGAGGAAGAAGAAGGCGAAGAGGAGGACGAGCTGGAAGGTGATGATATCAGATCAGATGGTCTTGTCGAGAGAGATGCCGCCGCTCTTGCTGTGCAAGCCTACGAAAAACAACTTGAGCATTTCAACAGGACCGGAAAGACAAAGGGACTCGACAAGTTGAAAAAACAGCACGCGGAAGCCGTTGATCACCTTCTCAAATATCAGATCGAGGAAGCCGAAGCTTTCGGCGATGGTGAGGATGAAGAGTCTGACGAGGAAGAAGAGGATGAAGAGCTCAAAGACCAGGTCCTCCGTGATGAGGCACCCAAAAGCAAGAAGCGCAAGGCCGAAGACGCGCTCGAAGGCAAAAAGTCAAAATCCGCCAAAGCTGACGAATTTGACTCTGAAAACGACGACGAAGACGAAGACTCCGACGCCGACCTCCTCGAAGCCCTCGAACAAGCCAAGAACGGCAACGAGATTGACGATGCCGAAGACGACGATGACGTCGAGGACAACATGTCCACAGCCTCCGACCAAGCCTTTGGTCCCACAGAACCCCTCTCATTCTCTCAACTCCCCACCACAGAGCTACATTCTCACCTCGGCTTCACTACTCCTCAAGTTCCTTCCCCTGCACTGGAAAAAGCGGGTACACCTTATATTGTCGATCTCGTGGCCGGAGAAATGCTTTATCTACCCACTTCATGGTTCCACGAAGTGACTTCGTTCAGTGAAGATGGCAGTGAGGATAACGTCCACATTGCTCTGAATTACTGGTTCCATCCTCCCAATGCCGCGGCAGGCAAGTTTGAGAAACCCTATGAAGACATGATGTTGTGGAGGTTTATGGACGAGAAGGTTAAGAACGGTTATGAAGGTGCTATTAAAGGGAGAGCGAAGAAGGATAAGAGTAAGGCTTTGAAGAAGGAGAAGGGTGAGAAGGGTGATGGAGAGGGTGACGAAGAGAGTGAGGCTGACAGTGGAGCTGAGGACGAAGAGGAAGACGACGATGATGAGGAATAAATGGTTCAGGGGGCTCAGGAGATATCCATGAAGAAAGGAAGATGTATCGAGTACAATGATATGGATGCGAGTGATCATGCTGTGGATGCTGTCCCTTGTTCAATCATTCACACACATTGTTTCCAGTACTCAAATGTTTGCGCAGCCAGCGATCTCGAATTATATCATGTTGATTCTTGAATGATGCAGACAACCATGATAACTATGCCCCATGGATCTCTTCACATCATGACACTAAAATATATATTCAAGAATTCCGGCAATCACTTCATGAAATTGGTTCTGTGGTGTAGTTGGTTATCACTTCTGTCTAACACACAGGCGGTCCCCGGTTCGAACCCGGGCGGAATCATTCTTCTTTTGCCCTCCTCTCCTTCTCTTTACAGACGTCAGAGAACGAGTTGTTATTCTTTTTTGCTCATATGAACAAATGTTTAAGCATATGGATTCGAGTCCAGACAGCTTTACCAGCTTGTAACCTTATGAAAGCAAATAGTTTCTTTGTTTATTCTACTCTCTGCTGATCCTACTTGCAAGGAATATACTCTCGATCCACAATAAGACGAATATTAGCTGGCAAGGGCACTACGACCGCGCTCTATAGTAAACATCCCAAATTCTGCAAGCATTTCTCAAGTATTATATAAAAACCAACTACAGTTCCAAACCTCATTTTCATTGGACGTCAAGTCAGTACAACCACATTCACATCCATATACCAGAAAGATCCTCCAAACCCCAAACAAGAATTCTCTTTCATTATAACACAGCAACAATGTCAACACAAACCACCCACCCAGGCGAACTCTCCCTCTCAAAACTCCTCTCCTCACTAACAGCAACCCTCGACCCCCGAACCTACGTCTTCACCACCCACCCCTTCTCATCACCTCTCCCACCATTTTCCGCCTCAACATCCATGTACTTCCGCGAAGCCGAAGGCATCACCACAATCTGCACGCTCGAACACGCTCAAGAGCAGGGCTACGCATACTCATTCCCGTGCCGGAAAATCACTTTGGATGTGGAGTCTAGTTTGGATGCTGTGGGGTTCATTGCCGTTGTGGCGACGAGGTTGGCGAAAGAGGGCATGGGTGTGAATCCGGTTAGTGGCTATTTCCATGATCATTTGTTTGTGCCTGTGGGGAGAGAAGGGGATGCGCTGGGGGTCATTGAGAGGTTGGCCGACGAATGTAAGAGGGATGGTTTGAGGGCATAAGTTGGATTTCTCTGGTTAAGAGAAAAAGGGGCAGAAGTCATGATTGTGATATTAGGTACCTCTTCTCGCTCTTTTCCCGTTCCTTGCTATTGTCATCACTAGGGAAAAGCGGTCATGCTTGCATCGACGTCGGTCATTCTATTATCTCACTATCGCGGGCGGGATAACATTCTGAGAATCAATTCTTGCCTTCGGTTCTTCATTATACTTCTTTTTCAGATTCTCAAACTCCCAAATATTCCTTGAAATCAAAAGACATCTTTTTTCGAGTCAATAATGATATGGTGTTGATGGCGATCGCTCAGTCCGAGATGGACTTGGATTATTATCTCCGAGCGACATATCTAGAGACTTTAGAAAAACAACGTCCCATCACCCTTTACGTATCTTTGGGAGATGATATTCCACTTTCTAATTCTCCGGCCTCATTCACAAGTATTGATTTCTGTATTTCAAATAGTCCATATCAGATAATTGTGGCTCACCTGGTCCAAGTATGTGGAATCAAGAGGGGCTTGTTCCCTTTGACCGAACATAGAAAACCACCAACATCCATGAACCCAACCTCATCTCACAATCCGTAAAAAAATCATCCACTTTCAAGCAAAATAATGGCGATAACAAACGGACACCAAAGTAACAGAACCAGAGTGTTAATACTAGGCGTAAGTATTTGTACAAAAATAGAAATCGAAATCCGGTGTACGAAAAGTAGCTGTTTACTCATGTGTTCTGTACAGAATAGTTATGTTTCGACCTCGATCAGTGATGCCCTCCAAAAATCACCAGATACAGAGATACATGTAGCATGTCAATATCTACCACCCGACTACCAAAAACATTATGACCATGATCATAACCACCAAAACCACAATCACAATCACAACCACGATCATACAACCCAATCACTCCACTATCATCAATGCGACTTCACACCCTCCTCCCTATCCTCAATTTTCGCTTCCCTCAAACCGAGAATCGTAATGAGCACCGTCCTCGGATCCTCCTTCCAAACCCAAAGATCAATCATAGACACAGCTATATCTTGTCAAGTCCCCAAATTCATCGCTTGTGAATTCGGTCACGATTCGCTGAATCCAGCGGTGCAAGAACGTTTGCCCCCTTACCTTGAGAGAGCGAAAACGATCACATATCTCGAGAAACAAGGAACGAAAGGAAAAAACGAAGAAGAGGGGTTTGAGTGGGTAGCTGTAGCCATGGGAATCACATTGGACCGAGGTCTACTAAACGGAAACCTTGGTTTTGATTTGAAATGGCACTCCGCAACCTTGCACGGCAAAGGTGACGAGAAATTTGCCGCGAGTTCTACCGCGTTTATTGGAAGGATTGTCGCTTCCGTCTTGTCCCATTGGTCCCAGTGCAAAAACAGATATCTGTATGCGGCAGGCGTGATCACCACAGCCAACGAGGTTGTACAAGCTTTGGAGAAAACCACGGGTATGATATGGGATGTTGGAAGGAATGAGGTGGAAGATTGTGTCAAGGAGGCTGAGAGAAGGATGGAGAGGGGATTCCCTGATGCTGCTATGTTTTTGATGGAGAGGAGTGTTATGTATGATGAGGGACTTGGTGCAGCTGTCAAGTTTAAGGAGGAGGATGTCAAGGGATTGTTGGGGTTGGAAGGGGAAGATGTAGGGGACTTGGTTAGAGGCGTTGTCAAGGAGTTTGGAAAGAGTGGGAAACAAGGGGGTTGTGGGTGCGATTGAGTTGATGGTATTTTAGGTTGGTGAAATGATGGAATGAGAGGGAGATGGGTGAGAATGCTGGAAGAGAACCAACAAACCTGTGGCCAGTTGTAATTTAACTCGGATTCTACATGTCGGTCTTTATGTTCTGTCGCGGCCTCGATTCAATCCAGGATTTCCAGTCCCACTCTGGATGAACACGAGAGACGAAATCTTGGACTTTGAAAGCGACGTATTTATTATGGAAGCTTTGCCTTTCAACTAGCCTCAGCTGTACGAGTCCTTCGTCTTCTGCCGAGATACAGGAAGCCAAAAGGTACCATACCAAGTAAAAGGCTTACGAATCCCAACAACGACATACCCCATGCCAGACCGAGACTTGCATACATCGCAGACGCAGCCAAAGGTAGTAGAGCACCAAAGATGCTACGTGTACAGCCAGCTGCAGCCGAAACACTTGCAGCATATTCCTTGAAAGCATCCGTCATGTAGTTAAGCAGAGCCAAGAAGATCAAAACAAATCCGGTACCGAATGGAGCCCCTGCGATCATAGGTACAATCCAGTGGACGTTGAATGACGAAGACCAGCCAAGCCAGAAGATTGAGATGCTCCAGAGTATGGCGCCGAGACAGGCAAGGGGAAGTCTTTCATATTCTTTGATTGTTGTGAAAGGGCAACCACAAGTTTGAGCGTGGCGGAAATATGTATCCCAGAGCACTAAGATGGGCAAAGCACAGAAAGATCCAATCGCAACTATTGACAACTTTTGTCAGACTGAGACGATCTATCTTGTTGCTAAGAAGTGACTTACTTGGTATGAACGCAAGCCCGGTAGAAACAAGACCAAAACCATACACGCCACGGAAAATGAGTGGATATGCTTCGAACAACAGGACTGCATGAAAGTCAGAGCTGCTCAAGTTTTGTTGGCTCAAAAATGTACCTCACAGTATACGGCACTGACAAAGGCCAGGTAAAGGCAGCTGGAGAACACAAGCAGCTCACCGAGGAACAGACGTATAGGCCTCGTCATCACGACCGTCATAATCTCTCGGGCACTCTTCCTCTCGAGCTCTATGGGAGCGTAGATACGACATTCCGTATATTGTCGTCTTATACTCTGCGCTTTACGCCGTAAGATGACAGGCTTGTATGTTTCAGGTACGAATGCGATAGGAACCATCGATACACCTGCAATGATTAGGGCGGCCCAAAATGTCCATCGCCAGTGTATCGAGGACAGAGCCCCGGAGACCAGAGGCGCAAACTGAGGACCGAATGCGGTTGACTAGATTGTTGTCAGGACGATTGGAAACCAATTTTCGCAGCTTGTGAGCACCATCTTACACATATATACAAAGCAATAGCTCTACCACGAGCGACAGAGCCTTCGAAAATGTCAGAGTATATACCACTAGTTATGGCAATGGAGCTAGAAGCGTTGATGCCACATATTAGACGAAAGATGAGAAAGCTGGGCCAATCTTTGGCCAAGGCGCAAGCGGCTGTGAAGACGGTGAAGAGGGCAAATGTTGGTACAAGAACGACCTTACGGCCATATATTTCACTGAGAGGCGAGAAAAACAATGGACCCAATATGTATCCGATAAGATATACGGAGATGGGAAGGAAGAGCTGGATTTCCTCGGTGACACCGAAGTCGTCACTGATGTAATTGATGGAGCCGCTCGTTAATGCCGAATCAAAAGTGCTGTTAAGTATGGCAACGACTCCAACAAGGACAACAAATGTCTTCTTCCTCTGTCCCGTTGTTAACGCCATGGCTCTTATGGTATCTCGATTGCTCTCGAATTATATCTTACCTTTGACCAATTAAACGGATTAGTGGGATCTTCTGGTGCAAAAGTCATCACCTCATCCATGTCTACGAGGCCAGAAGGTTTAATGCTCGAGATGTCTTCCTGGATTTGTCCCAATTGTAACTCCATGGTTTAGCGGGCGCAGAATGTCAACACTTCGAAATACGAGAACAATTGCAAAGAGCGACAGCACAACGAAGTCTGCATGTTTGGTGGGTAGAGATGCTTGATGTACACATCTTAATACGATTGATAAAGTACATAGAAATGCCAGGTGATCCCACTGATGATGATGTCCTCAGATGTCGAAACAAGCTGCGTTAGGAAATCACAGGGCGTGAACATTCTTATCGCTTGACAATCACGGAGATGTTCGGCCCGAGCTAGATGGCATCTTTGCTTTAGTAGTATTATCTATTCCGTAGGTACTCTTCAGACCACTGCTTCCTACCATCGCCTCCAGAGGCTCGATAGTTTTGGCGATTCCCAGAACCTGAATTTGGCTAGTCTACATCATTCGCTTACATTTGTCTATCTGATCGTCTTCAACAAGTCTACGCAACATTAGACCTATCAAGTGAGTAGTTCTAAATCGATCTCTCCACACATTGTCCTCTATAGCCATATATATTGAGGTCACTGTACAGGTCATGAAGCTGATGCTGCTAGCACTAGCGTAGAGAATAGAGGTAGAAGACGAGGACAAACCCGAGTTATAAAGAAGTACGAGGACGAGATGGACTCAAATGAGATCGCTTCTCGTAGTTTGAGAGTGTTAATGCTACATGGCAAGTCTGCCTTGTCAAGACCACATACCAGTTCGTTTCACTGACAACAATTTCAGGCTACGGCCAATCTGGCGTCCGCTTCCATGCCAAAACAGCGAGTATCGAAAAAGCTTTAGAAAAAGCCTTCAAAGTTCAATCATTGAACACACAACCAAGAATCGACGGTGTCGAGCTCGTCTATCCCACAGGACCAACAAAATTGTCATCAACTGACGAGAAAAATCCAGAACAAGTTTCCCGAAAGGATGGAAATTGGGGATGGTGGCGTATGGACGATGCACATGATCAATACTCTGGTCTTGATGCAGGCCTGTCACATATTGCAGACACAATACGACAGCAAGGGCCATTTGATGGTGTTATAGGGTTTAGTCAAGGAGCAATAGCCGCTGCCATGGTAGCATCTTTGCTTGAAACCGGGAGACAAGAAGCCTTTGAAAACACTCCAGACAGAATGCATTATCCTCCATCGTTCAAGGATCTGGACCATCCGCCTATGAAGTTCGTGGTCTGTTATTCCGGACTTGCTGCAAACGGCCCCCATCACGCAAGTTTCTACACACCCAAGATTCAAACACCAGGATTGCATTTCATCGGCAGTATGGACACAGTTGTTGAAGAAAGCTCGAGTAGGGAATTGATGGAGCACTTTGAGATGCAAACGCCGCATACAGTCGTTAGACATGCTGGGGGTCACTCTGTACCGAACAACAAAAGAGATGCTGGAGCTCTCATATATTTTATTCGGCAAACTCTGATGCCCGAGAACACTGCTCAGGGAGAGTCGATCAGCGACGATGAAGATGTCACAGAGATGGACCTTCCTTTCTAGAGACTGGGAGATATACAGTATTCAAATCCAAGCCCCGATATCTTTGAAACATAATCGAGCGACTAAGATTTGCTGCAATCACAAACAATAGCTCCACTTAGGATTAGAGTCTGTATTGTCAAGTTCGTAGTCCTCGCAAGAAGATTATGCTTAGCTTTTTGCTTTGTAGATCTTCAGAATTTGAACAGGCATGCAACGATAGATCGCTAACATATATTGGTTGGTCTGATCAAGTATTACATGTCGAGATGTTTCAATGTCGTCGGAAGAGAAACTTGGGAGTATTTGTCTTAATACATTGTATTCTCTCTGACTGGAGATATCTACAATCGTTGGACTTGACAACCCCCTGGTTCCTTCAGAAAGTTGAGCCTTTTATACTCTGAGCACAATCTTGACATCAGCTGCTCTTGCTTCCCTGACACAACAACTGATACAAGTCGTTCCAACTCTACCCACTACAGCACTTTCCCCAACCTTTGCACACCAAGCTCTAGCTAACAGTCGCAACTCTCCTTCTCCTCTACAATCCAACACTAAGATATCGTCTCCAAGATGAACGGTATCGTCAAAGTCTTGAGCGAGAAGACTCGCCGCTGGGATATTGGTTGTGGTGTAGGAAGAATGGAGAGGATGACAAGGAGGTGTTTCAGTAGATATCCTCTCTTTTGAGGTCGAAACAGGGTTACTGGATAAGGCTCGAGATAATGAAGGACGTCTTGATGTAGGTGGGAAGCAGAGGGCGGCGGAGATGAACTGGATGTCGTGCATTAAAGGAATTGTCACTATCCCAGGACTTTCACGGGTGGAAAAGTTTAAAGTCGCCATTGCTTTCGACATAGCGGTAAGAGTTTGGTTTCCGTCCTTGATGAGATCTGCTTCCAAGCTCGGCGTGCTGGGTAACAGATTGAAGCCGTGGTATGTGACTGAAATGTCCGAAGGAGGTGCAGAATCTGATGGCCAAGTAAAGTCGGCCTTTGTGATGGTGGAAGATTTATTCTTGGGTACGAAAGCAGAGTCATACGTCTCTTTTGTCGTATCATGCACCACATCTTTGACTTCGAGGTTGACCCAGCCGTCACCGTGTCCAACGGGAACTTTGTCGCAAGATATCCAGCCCATGCAATCAGATGCTCCATTCGTAGCAGCCATGACTCTACCCACAATACAGCTTTTGCTCCAATAACTGCGGGCCTGATAGACAAACCCTTCATAAAGGTTCGCTGAATCTCCCAAGGCTACCACTGCGGCTGGTGAGTTCTCGAGAAGTGTCGAGATAAGCAAATGTGAGGTTGTTTCACCAGGCAATACCAGTCCTGTGAGCCAGGATCTGGTCAACCAACCACCAAGATCAAAGTTCTTGGACCCGTATACAGAGGCTGGGAGTAACTGTACAGATTGCGCTGTTGCGGTACGGCTGATCTGAGGCCGTTTGGGTGTACCAAAGTAGCTCTCCTGTGTCGGTGGCGAGGCTGAAGGAGTGGCATAAGCATCAAGTTTTTCTGTCTGGCGTGGATGTCGTCGAGTCCTTTCGCTGAAGCGTTCTGTTATCTCGGCTTTGTGTGGCCAACCCAATGTCTCTGCAAAATGCAACAAGCCGTCTATTTGTCGCTGTTCCTGACGAGGGTAGAAGATTGGTTCAGTATTTGTTTCGTCATCAAGACTCTCACATGCCGTTACGAAACTTGTGGTTGAGAGGACGCTGTTGCGATATGAGGGTCCATCTCCTGTAGAAGATTTGAACGCAATACGGATGTTCTCCAGGAACCGAAGAGCAAGTACCAGATCCCAGCGTATTTTCTTCGATGTGACCCTGCTCTGAGACATTTCAAGACGGATAAGCAACTCGCTTGCTAGGATAACTTGGAGAAGCACAACATCACGTTCACTCGCTGGAGTAGGGATGTCGTCCTTTGCTTCCTCCAAGTCGACCGAGTCGAGGTCGTTTGATTCGGAGGAGGGCCATAACATCTGACCAAGTCTGATTCGGTTCTCCACCAAGCTAAAATCAAACCACACTGAGGACATGTTCAAAACATGGATCAGTGCATCAATCTGCGCATCAAGTCCTGAAGAGTATGTATCGGCAACGGTGTGATGACGAGGAATGAGAAGTAGTTTTGAGAAAAGATCCTCGTACATTTCCACACTCTTCTGTTGATTTGGTCTTTGATGAGGTTCGAACTTTGGCGATTGCCGATCATCTCCCAACTCTCCGAGTCTATATATGATGTACTGCAGGTCAAAAGGTCTTAGGCCTAGATACTTTGGTGATGAGAGCAGAATTTGACGCTTTTTCTGGCACTCATTCTCGTCAAGTGCGGAAGTGAGCTTGGAATCCGCTATAGGCAGTTGTAAGAAGTACTCCAGACCAACAGATCCGACTTCATTACCGTTCAGTCCTGTCATATCCGGAACCTCTCCAAGATCTTCGAGGGTGGGCGCAAACGTTGTTGAGCATGTCGTCTTTGGTATGTCTAACACGTGGGCATCTAGCGACGGTGTCTGCTCCTCCTCTTCTTGCTGTAGTGTTGCTGCAGAGAAAGTTGGATGACCAAACCTAGTGTGGTCCAGCAGCCTCGCAGAGGCTTCATGCGTGGGTCTGTCCGAGTCACTACCTATACTGGCCACGACCTCAAACTTGGGAGCACCATCGAAGATTCTCGTCATGTCTTTTGAGCTCAGAATCTTGCGTTCGTCTCCATTCTTGTCGCAGCGTTCCGCATCGGAGTACTGACCAGCAGTCAAATAGGAGGCTCCTGGCTTCTCATTTGATCCCGTGATGTCTTGCTGGGCCAGATTTTGTAACTTGGGCTCCTCGGCCACTGATGCTACACCGCATTTGCGTGCATTCGAAGATTTCCGTAATTTTGATGCGTTGTTCTTGAAGAAGCTCTGCAGGGAATGTCGTCGTGAAGAACTTCTCTGAAGACCTGTTTCTTGTCCGAGAGAGGCGCTCTTGTAGTGCTTGGATCGCAGACTCATATTTCTTGGTACATGTAAGAAAGAGTTCAAGTCTTATCATGCAATGCTTGCAATAAAAGAGAAGAAGGACGGAAACGCAAAGCGAGAAAATCAGACAGGCAGAGAAGCAGGATTACACCTTGACACAAAGTACAAGTCACGACAAGGTATGTTGACCCTCTGTATATTATCTTTCCGTTCTGTGGTGGGATCTTACGAGCCGTCGTCAATAATGACTAGTCACGGCATAAACAAGCTACAATGGACCACCGAGCTTGACGTCGCAAGCAGGCTGTGCACGAGGGAGATCCTGATGAGCCGCCGTTCTCGACTTGACAAGGACAGCGCCGGTGTTTTGCGTGAGCCTTGGAAGACAATTGGATGACATTTTACCGAACTTGCAGGATCGTGGCAGCTTGATGGCGTTGTTTGAGAGCAAAGAAACTTGTTTTGGTGAAACGTGGGCATGTGGGGTACTGTTTTGTGGCTTCCCACGTTGTGGGCACAGATGGCATGTGCAAACCCAACCCATTTCAGTGTTGAAGTAGTCAGCCGAGAACTACCTACTCTCATAGATGGCTGAAGAAGACGGTGTTGAGGATATGGAGTGCGTTGTCCACTTTTTACGTGATCTGATATGCATACCAGACCGAGTCAGTCTCGTTCTTCATGAAGTCTTTTACTCAAGGTAGTGCTCAAGATGTCTCTTGATTGATAGTCATTGTCAACACACACGGCGCATAAGATAGGGATCTGTATCTCTACTGATAGGTCAGCCCCAGGTCAACTTCCTGACCGAGAATCTAAACTACTCGAGAAGCATTCAGCGTTTGAGAATGGTATGCAATATTTAACGTTCAATATCATTGTCAAACTTGGTCGAGGAGAGCTGTCATGGTGGAAATCTTCGACTGGACAATTCAGATAACGGCACATGCAAATATATGGACATGCTGGTGTTCACTTGCAGATGTTGGGCAAAAAGCGATACAGAAAACCGGGATAGCGGTCGAATCGGCAACAGTGAATGGTGGGGGATAGGCAAACATGTCAAGTTCAACGGATAACCTGTTTCTTGCAACGATTTTTCTTCAGATGGACGGTAAATGCACACTGCAGTACTGCACAAGGTTCAAAGTCGTTGTAATGATGACATGTACGTTTTTGGGAGTTTGTAAGAATAAGAATATCGAGTACCGGTTGTAGTGGCAGAATTGATAAGTCCAAGGTCAATTCCCAGCCTCTTTTTCCCCACCAAAGAAACAGCAGCGGGTGCAGTCTTCGAGTCCAGGCCGAACGGACCATCCCGAATCGGGTCAAAAGTGATTAGAACATCACTTGTACGTGGATTTGTTCGGCAGAGAGAGAACCTGAAGCTGAGGGAGGGACTTTTCGAACAATTAATTGACTTTATTCTTTTCTCACACCAACCAGTACTCCACCTGTACAACTTTGCTGTACAACAGCTGTGCCCCAATCAGCGAGCGAGGTGCACCCCATTTCTCTCTCTCTCTGTCTCAACGCAAGCAAGCGACGTCGTCGAAGGGCGATAATACAGCGTAATATACAGTTGGTTGGTCAGTGATCCGTGCTGCCCGAGCGCCCTCCACGGCCACCGTCATCGACATATTGCGACACTTGAGACTGACAGCTCCTAGCTTGCATCCTGCGTGTAACCAAGAGTCAGTTGCTGCTGCCTCTACTACTCCTCGATTTGTGCCTAGACTATCGGATAGCAGTAGTTGTTGGAGAAAAGGGAACCAAGTGTTGCAGCGCAGCGCAAACATCGGCCATCCATCAATCACCACTGCCCACGGACATCCATCCACCCAGCTGAATCTTTCCTTGCGACGCGGCGCTTGACACTCTCAATCTCTCTTTCGCCCGGGCCGCCAGCAACTCAATCCTCCACCACCCGTTCTGACATAGAAAATGAATGGATCCGACATCAAAAAGGCCAAGGACGCCGCCATCAACAAAGCCAAACAAGTCGTCGCTCACTCGGCGGCGCATACTGCCTCGTCTAACGGCAGCAACGGAAAGAAACCGCGCAGAAAGCAGGATCTCAAGCCAATCATCACCACCGAGCAGCAGGAACAGGCTGGTCCCACTTCGTGAGTTGTCTTTTTCTCCATGTCTCACCCAGCTACTGACCTTGACCTTCTCTCAGTGTCTCGTCGACCGCATCGCCCATGACCCATCAGAAACCCTCTCACACCCACGGTGGGAGCCCATCACCATCAGATTCCTCGTCGCTGTCTGGCGATGAAGCCACCGAACACACGGCCGATGAGGAGGACTCGGAAGATTACTGCAAGGGCGGCTACCATCCCGTCCAGGTCGGCGAGCAATACAACAACGGCAAATACACGGTCGTGAGGAAGTTGGGTTGGGGTCACTTTTCCACCGTCTGGCTGTCCCGCGACAACGTCACCGGCAAACACGTCGCTCTCAAAGTCGTGCGCTCTGCCGCTCACTACACCGAGACTGCCCTCGACGAGATCAAGCTCCTCAACAAGGTCGTCCAAGCAAACATAGAGCACCCCGGCAGGAAACACGTTGTTAGCCTTCTCGACTCGTTCAACCACAAGGGCCCTCACGGTATGCACGTCTGCATGGTCTTTGAAGTCTTGGGTGAGAATCTGCTCGGCCTGATCAAGCGATGGAATCATAGAGGTATTCCCATGCCGCTCGTCAAGCAAATCACCAAGCAGGTCTTGTTGGGTCTTGACTATCTCCATCGCGAATGTGGCATCATCCACACAGATCTCAAGCCAGAGAACGTCCTCATCGAAATCGGTGACGTCGAACAGATTGTCAAGACATATGTACAAGAAGATACAAATAAGGCCAAGGACGAGAACCGTAACGGCAGACGAAGGAGAAGAACTCTCATCACCGGCAGTCAACCTCTACCCAGCCCCCTCAACGCCAGCTTCAGCCAATCCGATCTCACCGGCCTTCCCGGCAGCACACAAAGCCTGAACAAACTCATGGCCGAGCAAGGTAAAACTGCCCCAATCTCCGGGCCTAGCCCAAGTCCGCACCAAGATGTTGAAATGAGTGGTGCTGTAGGCGCGTCATCCCCGACAAAATCTATGAGGGAGTCGCTTGGAATCAAAGACGACGAAACGCAAAAGGAACGCGAAAAGACTGCGTATGTTGCCCTGACTAGATGTGCTTTCTCACTTTTTTGTGTGCTGGTGTAACTGACCCAGTCGCAGTGATATCCTCGCCAACAACGTTTCGGGTATTGATCTATCTTCTTCCACATCGACAGCATCGCCGACAAAGGCCGAGGAAATGTCTTTTGACACCATTTCAGTGAAGATTGCCGATCTGGGTAATGCATGCTGGGTCGGACATCACTTTACCAACGACATTCAAACTCGACAGTACAGATCACCAGAGGTTATCTTGGGCGCAAAGTGGGGTGCTAGTACCGATGTCTGGAGTATGGCCTGCATGGTTCGTTGATATCACTCACAAAGTGTCGCCTCACGTACTGACGGGAAACACAGGTCTTTGAGCTCATCACTGGCGACTACCTCTTCGACCCACAATCTGGCACCAAATACGGCAAAGACGACGATCACATTGCCCAAGTCATCGAGCTACTCGGAACCTTCCCCAAGTCATTGTGTGTGTCGGGCAAATGGTCTCAAGAAATCTTCAACCGCAAGGGCGAACTACGTAACATTCACCGCCTCCGTCACTGGGCTCTACCAGACGTCCTCCGTGAAAAGTACCACTTTAGCGTCGAAGAAAGCAAACGTATTGCCGACTTCTTGTTGCCAATGCTTGAGTTATTGCCAGCTGAGCGTGCCAATGCAGGGGGCATGTCAGGAGACAAATTCCTTGAAGGCACAAAGGGCATGGATGGTGTCAAGCTAGACATAGAGCCTGGAACAAAGGGAGAGGGCATTGACGGATGGGCTACCGAGATCAAGAAGCAACGGTAGTGCAATTGGCTTGAGCATAAACCTCTTACGAACCACCGATAGCAGTTTAACATGAGGAAGAAAGATCAAGGCAGAGGCGAGCGCCAGTCTGGTTGCAAGCTTGGTGGTCTCACGAGTGTATTGGTCTAACGTTGACGAGAACACGCCAGCATGAGGTCGAAAGTACGAACAGTCAATCTACCAAGCAGAAGTCAAACGAGCAGCAGCAGCAGCAACAGCAGCAGCAAGCATGGGGTGTTGGTAAAAGGGTCTGGAGTTTTTCAAGGAGAAGAAGAGGGGAAGCTCTTCCGCTATCTTCTTCTTCGTTGTTGTTGTTGTCCTTCTTCTTCTTCTATCACCTTTGTTTCTTTTGTTTTTCTTGGTCGTCGTTTACCTTAAATGTGCATATGCAAGAAGCAACAACAACAACAAAGTTCGGCTATAAATGTGTGCTGTTTCTTACGACGATCTTCCGTGTACTTGCGTGTCGTTTGTTGTACTCACCAAGATGGTTTATCCTCATGACCAACACCACGCTCTCTTAACATTCATGAGACATTTCGTGGACGTATAAGGACTGGCAGGCAGAGATGTCGTACTCGATAGAACTCGATAGAATGTATTGATTACCTGTTTCGAGGCATTGAAGATTCAAATATTCAGAGTAGCGATCTTAGTGAAATTACAATCGTTAGGACAAGTAATGTTATGAAACAACCTTGGAATCTGTGAAAGACAAATCTCAATCAATTGAGCGAGACATCATTTCCCAACTGTATGTAGTACGGACAGACATGCCCACCTCACTCTCAAACACAAGCCGGACGCCTTATGGGCAAAAAAGCAAACATCATAACCGTACGATATTCTTGTTCCAAAATATTGCAATCACCTAAGGATAGGTAGAATAAGGTGGTTTTTTGATTCTGTAGGATCAAGTGGCGCATGCTTTATGAAAGAAATCTGGTGATGTCAAGGACGATTTTATGAAGTTGTGGAGCCACATCAGTCCTTCTCGAATTTTGGTTTTGGCCACAGTGGTGTCAGTCCCAAAAGACGGGGAAAGGGGGCAAATAATAGAGGGAAGGAGCGGCGCGGCAGGTACCTTTGTTTCTGTTGCGTGGAAGATCAGCGGGCGTGGCCGAGATTGGGGCGGCCTGATTGGGTGGTCTAGCCTTTTGCCGCAGGGGAACTCAGGGTTCAGGTGGAAACATGATCAAAAAATCGTACGAGGACCCGCGAAATAATGGGCTGTTATTAAGCTTTGGAACGATATTTAGAAAAGATAGGGTACATCTCTCGGATCTTCCACACTCAACAACACCCTAGTGCTTGCTTGCTTGCTCTACTTCCTTCCTTTCTACACATTCTTTTCCCAAGACATTGAGAGAGTGTGACGACCTTTTTGGAAGACGAAAGAGGTTGTACCAAGCTCGCCATGTCGTACCTGTGAGTTCCTTCGATCTCTCAATTGTTTTGTTGAATGAAGCTCATGTTCAATTCCTCAGCAACGCAACAGCTATCCTCGAGCACGCTCTCCCTCACACTCAAGACACATACTGGAACCAATTCGAGTCGGTTTCCAAATACAATGTCGGCCTCAACTACTTCGAACGCCTCTGGATGGCCTGGTATGCGTACATTGGCAACGACGTGCTCGCCACTGGTATCATGTCTTTCTTGATGCACGAGACCGTCTACTTTGGCCGCTCTCTGCCCTGGATGATCATTGACCGCATTCCCTACTTCAACAAGTACAAGATTCAAAACGTATGTTGGGCAATGGATACCCATCTAGTCCTTTTCCCCGGGCGACAGTCCAGCTGACAATTTGGCTCCAGCAAAAAATTCCTAACGCTGCCGAGCAATGGCAATGCGCCAAGCTTGTCTTGATTTCTCACTTCACCGTCGAACTTCCTCAGATCTGGTACGGACCATCTCAAGTCTCATTCATTGCTTGCATTGGATCCTAACATTATCTCCAGGCTCTTCCACCCCATGGCTCAGTACTTTGGCCTCAACACCAGCGTTCCCTTCCCTCCCGTCTGGAAGATGGCTTACCAGATTGCCATCTTCTTCGTCCTTGAAGATACCTGGCACTACTGGATGCACCGTGCTTTCCACTGGGGTCCCCTCTACAAGGCCGTCCACAAGATTCACCACCAATACTCTGCTCCTTTCGGTCTTGCTGCCGAATACGCCTCGCCAATCGAAGTTATGACCCTGGGTTTCGGTACCGTTGGTATTCCCATCGTCTGGTGCGCAATCAGTAAGGACCTTCACATTCTGACCATGTACATCTGGATTGTTCTTCGTGTGTTCCAGGCCATTGATGCCCATTCTGGATACGAATTCCCCTGGTCTCTCCACCACTTCTTGCCTTTCTGGGCCGGCGCCGAGCACCACGATGTCCACCACGAGCGCTTCATCGGCAACTACTCTTCATCCTTCCGCTGGTGGGACTACGTTCTCGACACTGAGGCTGGCCCTGAGGCTGCCAAGAAGAGACGCGAGAAAAAGCTCGCAAAGGCCAGAAAGGCACAGTAAATTCCCGACAAACCCATCTTTCAGTACATTTCACGGCCTTTTTCTTTGCTTGTCCCAAGTTAGCATATACGGCAGCAGCACGGAACGTCTTCTGAAAGCTTCCCCGCTACTTTTAAACATTCGTCGATTGTAATGGCCTCTTTTTTTCGTTCAAGCATTGGGTGGCGTTTAATAGATGGGGAGAGAAGCGTTGCAATTTGCCAGTCAGTACTTGTGTTGATAACCTACCTCTGCTTCCTTCCTCCTTTGGAGTATGTTGCACTTCCTAGTCGCAGACGAGATCAACTTGAAACTACGATTATCTTCTCAAAGTCCTGTGCAAAAACGTGTATTTCCCAAGTTGTAGAAACCGGCTTCCGAATAGTCACAAGACAAACTTGAAATGTGCAATGATTTTGTGTCATGCATAGCAGTGCCGAAATGAAGTGCAGCTAGCCAAGCAGGGAGTAATGTCTTCGGCCGAGTTGATCAGATGCAGGTACAAACAGCTATATGAGAATCATTATTGTTGTGCAGCTGGCCCTTTATCGTTTCATAAAGCGGATTGTTACCTTGGGTTGATACCTCTGAAGGAGAGAGTCTTACTTTCATGAACAACGTGGCAGCACGAGGAGTGGGCAAGGTGGGGATGGATGTTGGTGGATTGGAAGGAAGGTGCTAACGTCATTGGCTGTTGGTTCGGGAACTTCATCAGGGTGGCTTCGTGCTTGTGACTGAATTCTGATGCTTGGTCTATCCTTCTCCCTCTCTCTGTCTTCTCGCACTCTTGTTATGCAGAATCGATATAAAAACATTTATTGAAGGCATCCCATCTTGCAAGGCTGCTACAGCCAGGCTATCGAGTATTTCTAGCAGACACTGAAACAGGCAGTGCACTTCAACCATGTCTTTCGTTGTGGAGTAAGTTTCAACATGTTTTCTCTCTTTCAGAATCAATAGCATGAAGAGAAGGACACGTCTACTTGGTTGAAGTACCGAATGAGAGGCCCCCAGGACTAACATGTCCTTGTTCAACAGTCAAGTACGGCGCGTCGACGCACAGCTCGACCGCATACAATTCGTGACACCCAACACAGCATCCAACATCCGTACAACAAGCGAAGAATCTCACAGCCTTCCCTCGGATCGTGCATTACATTTACAATCACTCATCAAATCACTCTCTCCGCATCCGTCATCACGTAACCCACTTCTCTCGACATATCAAGTCCAGTACTATCTCACCCAAGCCCGGCTCGCAGAATACGACGAAAGAACCTTGGTACCACAGTCTCAACACGACAAGCAGGACGAAAAGTACGAGGAAGAGTTGTCTTGGTTGTTGGTAGCAAAGGCCACGGTTCAGGTCTATGGACTGATACTCTCAAATCTGCTGGACGAGACTGTTGCTCTAGCCGATGATGTTTGGTACTGGGATCAAGTCTTGACATCCCAGCGCGCTACTGCCCTATACAGCGTGCAAACTTCACCTCTAAGATTGCTGGAATGGAGCAGTAACGTGTGGGCCGATGTCAAGCAGCGGAGTGCTGACTTCACTTTGCAAGGAGTGGGTCAAGATGCTCAGCAAAGTTTGACCGCTCGCTGGTCCGAGTTCTACGGACTTGTGAAAGAGGTTGTCAGGGATAGAGGCGTGAAAGAGATGAGGAAAAGAGTCGTAGGACCTGTGGCCAGGATTCGAGGTGATGTGCGCCAGAAGCAAAACAGACTGAAAAAGTGCAGACTAAGAGGCGCCAACGCTCTTGGTGTTTTGCTGGGAGAAGGACTCATGAACGAGAGTGTACACGGAGAGGGACTTGCCACACCGAACGGAAGATCAGGACACAACAAGTGGAAAGCGAGTGTGGCTCGTAATGTCTCACTCATGGACGCAGTACTCATGATGGTCAACGAGGAAGAGCTCCCAGTGGAAAAGTTTGACGCAGCAATAGGAGCACTGACGGACGAGGACCCATTGTACGACGCCGAGACGTACGAGGGAGAGGAAACAGGCATATCAGCCGGCATCCACCCCACTGCCATTGCCAAAAGGTTGCTCAAGATACTCGAGTCTAAAATCCCCGAGTATTCGCAACAATCGAAGGCGATTGTACACATGCATGGCAAGCCTTCACGTCTTGTACGCTATTGGCTGCCAGTCACCATTGCCGTTCTCTCGTCAAGCACCATCCTCCGGATACTAGTCAACAGGAAAGCCGAGATACTTACATGGATCCAGGAATTTGGCCATACCATCATGGATTTTTGGAGCAATTGGGTTGTTGAGCCTACTCGCAAGGTTATTGCTACCATTCGTCACGATAAGGACAGTGAGGTTTCGATAATGTCGAAGCGTTCGCTAGAGGGAGACAGAGCCAGTCTTGAGCGTATGGTTGTGGACTTTGCGGTCGATAATCCTGGAAACAGCACTGATACTGGTAACCCGCTCACGGATACTGAGATTGCAGACATCAGAGCCAAGGTCAGGGAAGGCGATCTTACGCCTGTCCTCAAGGCTTACGAAAAGGACCTCGCAAGCCCATTCATGGGAACTGTCCGTGGCAATCTGATCCGTGCGCTTCTCATTCAAGTGCAAAAGACAAAGGTCGACGTCGAAGTGGCTATGGGCGGCATCGACGCATTGCTCAAGAGTCAAGAATTGGTGTTTGGATTTGTTGGTCTAACTCCTGGTATTCTCGTCACAATCGGAATATCTCGCTGGCTTTCATCAGCTCTCACCTCACGCCGTGGAGCAGACACGTCGCGCAAGATGGGCCATATGATGAGGCAGCTCCGCAACATTGACCGTGTCTTGACAAACTCGACGGCGACAGAGTTTGGAGAATTGTTCTACAAAGATCATGGACTGTTGCTTTGTGAAGTTCATGTATTGAGAGAGGCAGCTTTCAAGATCATGCCGACGCAGATCTACAGAGATTTTGCAGAGGATGTTGAAGAGCTTGTTGATGTGAGGACGGGTGTCAAGAGGCAGAGAAAGGTTGTCAGCAGAATCAGATGGGCCTACAAGAGATATTTCTAGACAAGGCCTGTCTTGAGAGATGGAGTCAAGCCAAGAAAGGTCTTTGTGTATCAAACATTGATTTCATGAACAACTAAAGAATTACGCTTGAAGTATGTGATCGACTCATTCACAGAAGATCACCCCGTAGCCATCGATGATAACGCGATCATGACTTCAGACATGGAGCTTTTCGATAGTGGACGTTTCAAGGCTGACCACCTGTTGAAACAGTCGGAGGATCTTTCACGTGTCAAGAAAAGATGAAAGGAAGGAGAGAAGGCGGGGACGGGACGTCGGAGAAAGCCGCTCCGCGATTGGGTGAGTTGGAACATGGGAGGAAGATGAGGGTGGAGCGGAGGGGAGCTGAAAGTGGGTTGTCGCAATGTTGGATCTGTATTTCACTGCTACCTAATAGTCATTACGCATATACCAGGAAGTTTTACTACCTGCCTGACACCCTACAACAGTCCTGAGATAGTTCGAGCCTGCGTTGCCTAGAACCCGTCGTTAGGTCATCTTCACCTCCGGTCTTTGTGCTCTCGCGCCTGCCTGCTTTGTTGCAACAAACAAGCCGTCCTCTTTCCCCTGGAACGTCACACATATACCGCTTTGGACAAGAACCAGATCAAGAACAACCGACACGGCCATACCTTAATACCAGACAACCAAGTACAAGATCACGACAGCAACATACAACAGAGCGACTTCCTTCATACTCACTGCCGCCTACGCTTAATCCGTCACTTGCTCCGCAGTTTCCCTACGAGCAATCTTTCGCGCCGCTGTCCTTTCCTTCCCAATAGATCAACCAGACCAGATAAATCGCCGCCATGGCAGGTCAAAACCGCAACTATGATTTTCTTGTATGTGTACATAGACCACCTAGGCTCTCTGTCCCTCCCACCAAGCCCACTCTTCACAACTTTCTAGAGCTAACAACTTGTCCCCCAACCAGATCAAACTCCTCCTCATCGGCGATTCTGGTGTAGGCAAATCATGCTGCCTGTTACGTTTCTCCGAAGACAGCTTCACACCATCATTCATCACCACCATCGGCATCGACTTCAAGATCCGCACCATCGAGCTCGATGGCAAGAGAGTGAAACTTCAGATTTGGGATACTGCTGGTCAGGAACGTTTCAGAACCATCACGACTGCTTATTACAGAGGTGCCATGGGTATTCTGTTGGTCTACGATGTCACTGATGAGAAGAGTTTCAACAGTGAGTCTTGCCTGATCTCCTTCATCCTTCCTTCCACCACCCACCACTCCTCCATGTATCGGAATCTTGAGGACAGCAGCAAATAAATGGATCGTTTACTAATCCCACATCTCTAGACATACGCACCTGGTTCGCCAACGTCGAGCAACACGCCTCCGAAGGCGTCAACAAAATCCTCATCGGCAACAAATGCGACTGGGAAGAAAAACGCGCCGTCACCACCGCTCAAGGCCAAGCCCTCGCCGACGAACTTGGCATCCCATTTATCGAAGTCTCGGCAAAGTCAAACATCAATGTCGAAAAGGCCTTCTTCAGTTTGGCTGGTGACATCAAGAAGAGGATTATCGATAGCAGTGGTAATTCGCAGGGTGCCATGTCGCAACAGCAGCAGGTTGATGTTTCACAAGGTCAAGGTGTTGTTGGACAGGTGGGGAAGAATTGTTGTTAGATGGGGGATTGAAGGAAGTGTGGATTGTCGGGTGAGAGTGGTTGATGAGAGGGTTTCATGGTGGAAGTTTGCTTTGCTCTCTTGAGGTCCTGGTTGGCCTTCTTTTGACCAGATTTGCTTGCCTTTCTCCTGTCTCTCTCTCTGCTCCTCTCTCATCTTGATCCTTTTCTCTCCTCGGGTTCGGTGGCTTCTCTTTTTTGCTTCTTCCCTCTTGATCAGAAATCTGGGCAGGCGTTTTTGACCTTCTGGCGCATAATTCCCTTTTGGAAGGCAAGGCGTTTTCACTTTTTTTTTTCTTTGCTCTTCTACTTGTCTCTTTTTTTCCTTCCCTTTCCTTGTTATATAAGAATATTTCCCTCTCTCGACAGAACATGGGAGGGAATGATTACTACTTCAAATTCATTATGACTTTGTGCTTGTGATCTTCCTACGTTGTTTGAAGATTTGTAGCCTTGGTTTTTCTTACTTTGGCAGATGGGAAAAGAGAGAGATAAGTCTTCTGGTAGTAGTCTACACACTAGGGGGAACACCCCCCTATGACCCTGGATTACTGTAAGAATCCCTGAATCCTGGTGGTGGAGAGGGGATATCCCATCCTTGAGGATCGGAAGAAAAGAAAGCACTGAACACAGAGACACCACCTACACCTTTGCAAGGAAAGGAAGAAAAAAAAAAGAAAAAAAAAGAAGGGAAGCGAAAAAGAAAGACGAGAGACAAGATACGACTTCACTCTTGTGAGCATTAAAAAGGAAAAAGAAAGAAAAGATCACAGAAGGGGCAGAGAAAAGGAAGGAAAAGACGGGATCTCAGAGAAAAAGAAGAAGAAGAAGAAGAAGAAGAGGAAGATTAGATATCAACAAGAAAAGGAAGAGAAAAAGAGAAGAATAAGATCAAAATCAGGTTTGATAACTACTCCAAAGTCTCCCTCAAAGGCGTGACAGCACTTCTCCGACTGGGACTGGCGGCACGACTCCTGCTTCCAGACCTCAATGTCGCGACGCCGTTGCCAAAGATGCTTTCTCTGCTTTCCGTTCTCGCCAACAGTCCTCCCGCAACACCATTGAACCCACCTCCACCCCCTACACCTCCTCTGCCGATGGGGAGTCCCAGTCTTTCCTTGCCGTTTTCCAGACTCAATGAGCTTAATGTGCTGCCTCCTGCGTGAAGACCACTTCCACCGTACGTACCATCGAAATATCCATTACCAGCACCACCGCCACCACCACCGTTCCCACCTTGAGAAGAAGAAACGGGACCAAAAGAGTGATTGACCCTTGTAGATCTGGGCGAAGAATGTAAAACAGGACTGCTGAACCCGGTCTGCGGCATCTTGGGTGTAGCCCAACCGGAACTCCTGCCTTTGCCGTTATCATCATCGGATGAGAAATCCTCATTGCTCAAGTCTTCGAGTTCGAAGGACGACTGTGAGGGTCCTAGACCACCACCACCACCACCTTCTAAAACACGTTCGTAGGATGGGCCGCTGGGGACTTGGTTGCCTTTGCCTCCTGATACCAAGTTGGAGAGGGTCGAGGGTAGCCATGAGGGCTTTGAGCGGCGTTTTGATGAGGATGAAGGAGGTGTGAGGTGCAGTTTTCGGAGGAGTGAGTCGCGGCGGTCGCGCCCGCAGAGGAGGAATAGTGCGACGAGGAGGATTAGGAGGAAGAGGAGGAGACCGGGGAGACGCCGCGAAGAACTCGTTGTGAAGAGCTTGTCGTGCCAGTCCATGTCTCCGTCGTCGTCGTCTGAGAGGTCGTTCGGTAGTGTTAGAGGTTTCCCGCCTGCGAGTTGGAAGTCCGTAGGGAGGGAGTTTCCTGGTGTGTTGGTTCCGAAACCGACTTGTAGTGTTGATGAAGAGCCAGTACCGGGGACTTCTGAAGCGGCGTAGAGCACCATTTTGCCTAGTGTCCAACTGACTTCCACATCGTTGATTTTGTTGACCGCTTGGAAGGGGTCGAGGAATCCTTTTTCTCTTGCGCTGTCGATGACTTCTTTGGTTCCGTTGTGGCCGTTGGCTGTTCCTGATTTTGCTCCTTTGGTCGGTTCAAGACCTACTCTGGGTACGCCGATACCATCGTGTAACATGTTTATCAACCAACTCGCCTTAAAGCAGACCTCTACCGCTTTCTCCTCATTCACTTTTTCGCCCCATTTCCTTTCTGCGACACCCTTTCGTATCGAACTCCAGTCTTGGCTGCAGAATTCGTTGACGCGCTGTTGGTAGGTGTTAAAGTCGTATGCTTTGTCCTTGTGGGCAAACTCGAAAATCTCATGCGTGGTGTGCCAGTACTCTGATACTCCTACAAAGTGATTGACGTCGAAGTCGATTGCCGGGACGTGGACGCCGTGTAACAGACAAGGCGGATCCGGACATGGAGCTTCCTTGTCCAGCAAGGGATATGTCTTTGCCAGACACTCTGCAAACGTGCCTGTTCCTAGTATGTATTCTTCCTTTCCCGTCGCTTCGTCTGAGCCTGGCGTTATCACATGTCCGGATTTCGTGACTTCGAGACCGGCAGGTAGACAGGGATCTGGCAGTTCGTGGACTCCGGGGCTTGCTTGGGTCAAGGCGTCGATGTATCTCCTGCGTGCTTCGTTGACGCCGTAGCCCAACCACGTTGTGACAAAGACTTTGTACTCGACGGGCTCTCCGCTGACTTTGCGCATTCGTAGTAATTTCAGGTCGTTTGCATGTTTTTCGGCTTCGGTGGCGTTTGGCGCAAATGCGATCTGAGCTGATGCGCCGCCCATGTCGAGGAATCCATACGTGTGGTGATGCTTGCCGTGAGCGTGGCCTTCGGGTGAATCAAATGCGCCTAGCAGATAGTTTGCAGCAATCCAACCGTATAATCCTTCTGTTTCTCCTGGAATGACTTGGATGTGTAGATGGCAATCTGGGAGCTGAAATTGTGTTGATTTCTGGAGGTACGAGCAGATGTTGTCGAGGACGGAGGTTCGTTGATGTGGAGGCAAGAGGCGCATACCAGCCGTGGCAAGCAGGAATATCGGCGTGTCTTTGACTTGGTCTGCTGGAATGTATGCGAGCGCATGGTCGACGAGTCCTTGGAGATGGTCTGGTCCTACTTGTTCTGGCTTTTCTCCGAATGTCGACACGCCTGCAAGAATCAAGACGGCAATGGTCAGCCTCCCTGCAACGAGAGAAAGACTCGGTCATTCGAGACTACGCACCAGGGTGTATCTTCAGCGTCCACTTCTTCTTGGTCATCAACTCGGGCAGACTGTTGAGTTTGGCATCATCGGCGTCGGCTCTGGCCCTTTGCGTGTTGAGCCATCGGTAGATGTGCACTCGTGTGCCCTGTCATGTTGTATTAGTCTCTCTGCGGCTCTCTCCCTCGTGAATGGAAGAAAGCCATGGTGACATACAGAAGATCCGGCATCGAGAATTACTCCATATCGCCCTGTTTGTTGCATGGCCCCGAGTCAGCACATGTGTTTTCAAGCCACCAGATCAACACAAGCATAAACATACACTTGCCCATTTGTCCTGTCCTCTTCCTGTAACAATTATCGGCTCAAGTGAAATCTTGCTTCGGTCGCGAGAGCATGGCAACAAAGACAGCGAACGGGCGAAAGGGATTCTTCTTTGATGGTGAGATGGAACAGAGACAGATTCGCTCGTTTTGTTTTTGTAGATTGAAGAGGATACTAAGATAGGTACATACGAATTAAGCTTGCAGCAGCGTCCGTTGTTCGACAAGCCGAGCCGGTTCTCGCCCTTGAACCCATCTAATTTACAGTATTTCCCCCCACTCGCTTTCCTCCGAACTTAGTCGAGTATTGTACCTCTCTGCCCGGCAAAACCTACACGATCGTGCTGTACTTGTAACGCTTGTTCGAGGGCGAAATCGATCATGTGCCAAGCCTTCTCCTCTCCCGCGATTACGACGACAGTCCGACTACATGTGCCTCCATCTCTCTTCCTGCCGCAACATCTCACCCAGGGATGACACTCTTCAGCCGTGTCTTTGACATTCCATCATCCTCAAGCCAGCTCCGCACCGTTTGCTTCCCATGCAATCATTCGTTCAAGTCAAGTAGGCCACATAACGAAATGTGGGTATGTCGCAGTTTCAATATATCGATATGGGATTCACGAACATGGCCGTTGCGAAAGCTTACTTCATGGTAGCCCTTTCTGAAACGAACATGGGCTGTTTTGTCTCGTATGCACGCAGATCTTCCCGGTGACATGACGTTTCCTTGCTGATCCAAAGACTACTTCAACGGCGGATGAATATGGGACGGGACATACACAAAGTACATGTATTTTCATTCGGTTATATGCATTCCAATCGTCTTCAACTACAACAGGCCAACCATCATGCCGGCGACCAAAGACACACTCACTGCCCAACCCCACACCCCAACCCTCCCCGCCTTGCCCTCGACCATAGTCTGCATCGACTGCTTGCTCAACGCATTGGGCCACAGGCACGAAACATGACTCTCAGGTTCCTCCAACACACTCGACGTGCCATTCTGACCGAAGAATACCGTCAAAGCTACATTGATCATGTTAAGCTGTCTGAGGGTGTCGTTGAAGTAATAAGTACCCGTGTCGTTGTAGCCATATACAGGTGTCAGGATGTTTGACTTGGGAATGACCGGTTGGCAGTTGGAAGTTGCGTTTTCAGCACTTGAAGGCGCTTGAGGGGCCGATGGTCCAGTGAGAGCTATCGAGGGAGGTCAGTCCAAGAAGAAACATTAAACTGATTATGGTATGATGAAGAAGGACAAACTTACCGACCGCATGGAATTCCAAACTGTCTTGACCATTGAGAGCAGAAGCACAGGTTTGAATATCAGCCCCATCTTTCAGGTATCTCTCAAGACGTTGGCAGACATCAGCCACGGAAGAATTTCCAGTTCTGTTTTGCTGTTGCTCCGAGATGAAAGACTTCGACATATCGACCAGTGAACTCTGACACTCACTCCCAATAGCATCCTCGCAAGTCCAATAAGTGCCAGTAGTAGTGTCAGGAGGATATTTCTTCCCTCCATACATGAACACGGCACAGCCTCCAAATCCTGACTGCGGATCCGACAGATTCAGGCTGGGTGGTGTGCCCAGGTAAAAGTCCTTGCCTATGGTGCGATGACTCTTGTCGATACTGTCGATGCTTCCAAAGTTCTCGGCAGCGACTGTCCAAGTCAAGGGTCCGGAAGGTGAAATGGACGAGGAAAAACTGTCGATGCCGATGGAGAGATAAGTGTGGTTTGTCACTGTGCATTGGGATTGGATAGTCGAGTTTTCACCTGGACAATCGACATCGGCACAGGATCCGAGAGAAGAGTTATCTACCCATTGCGCTGTAGTGGTAGAAATGCCACCCAGTGCGAACAAGATGGCAGAGGATTGGATAGTCGTTCTCATTGCTTGTGGTAGTTGTAGATTTTCAAGAGGTATGTATTTGTTTTCCTTCCTAGCTCTCGTGGGATGAATGGGGGGAATAATGGTCGAGAACAAGAACAACAGCGTCCTACTTCGATCTATATATACCTTGTTCGAGAAAGCCAAGAGTGTACGATCTTCATGCCCACATCCGTTGTGCAGTAAAAATCGTCATGGCCATTCCTGAAGGATCACTAATATACAGCCAAGCCCCCTTCATAGCCGCCTTGGAACTACGAACAGGACACAAAAAACCAGATGATCGTCTTTTGCATCTCTGGAAGTAATCAGGCATTTCTTCGGTTTAGACCAACAGGCTGGTAAGCCTTGGGGAGCCATCCTCATAGGAACAGAGAGGTCTAGGGGTAGGTAAATCAAGAATTAGATACGTAGGAAGTCAAGGAGCCAACCACCAAAAATCTTGGCAAAAGTCTTGACACAGCCCCAGTCCTGCTTGCAAGACCTTGGACTCTTCAAAATCGAAATCCATATGTCGAGCATTACCAATCTCGCCCACGGAGTTTTGCTAAGAGAAATCAAAGGTCCGTTTGCGTATAACTCCAGCTGATGTTCTATTCAAGTAAAGACAACACCGACGGTAGGTAGTTCGAACCCTTACTTTGTTCCGGAGATAGGGATTACTCAAAGGGGATATGTACATTGTAGCTGGCCCATCACCAATCGTCAGGCTAGACCTCTATATCTATAAAAGCGAGCTTACTGCCAGGTAATTTCATGTCTTATTCCATTCATATCCAGAGAAGAACACTGTACTCTTGAACTACAACACAAAAACAAACAAAAAGAACCACCATATCAAACATGACTATCCTCCTCACCGGCGGCACGGGAAACACCTCCTCCAACATCGCTTCCCTCTTGTCTTCCAATTCCATTCCTTACATCCTAACGTCCCGCAAGCCGTCCTCTTCCTCCTCCGAAAACCCAACAGTCAAGTTCACGTGGGAAGACCACACAACATGGTCCAACCCCTTCACCTCCGCCAAAGAACCGATAACAGCAATCTTCCTGACAGCCGGAAGTCTCTCCTCACCGGCAGAGCATCTGAATCCTTTCATCGATTTCGCTCTTGAGAAACATGGGGTCAAGAGATTTGTGCTCGTGGCTGGGAGTTCGGCCGAGTATGGTGGTGCGTACCATGGTTTGGTGTGGAAACACATGGTTGACAAAGGATGTGAATGGTGTGTTCTGAGACCTAGTTGGTTCATGGGTTAGTTTGTTCCTCCTTTCCCTTCCTTGCCTGCCCTCCATCTTTCCTTTCCAAAATCCAACTCACCGATAACCCAAACCGCCCACTGACTCAAAAAAAACCCCCCATCAGAGAACTTCTCAGCTCCGGGTCAAGGAAACTACGAAACCATCTTATATCAATCCTCAATATTCTCCGCCTGCGCCGACGGCAAGATCCCCTTCATCAGCGCCGAGGACATTGCAGCCGTGGCATTCAAAGCCTTGACCGACGACAAATCCCACAATACCGCGTATCGTATCCTAGGTCCCGAGCTTTTGACTTATGATCAGGTGAGTTTTTCCTTCTTTGGTTCTTCCCCCTTTCTCCTCCTTCCTTTCTACCCATACATCGATATCATATATCAAAACCCACCCCTTCCCCTTTTCCCCAGCAAAGAGAAAAGCAAAGAGGACGAAGAAGAAGAAGAAGAAGAAGAAGAAGAAGAAGAAGAAGAAGAAGAAGAAGAAGAAGAAGAAGAAGAAGAAGA